>VWZX01003366.1:296747-561049 GCA_013399015.1 Galbula dea | reverse complement strand
GCCCTGCCCCGCCCCGCTCTGCATTGCCACCGCCGGGGCCCGGCACCGCCGCTGCCTACAGCACCGCGTTCCGTTCCACCGCCGCTTCTGGGTGAGTACCTACCGTACGTACCTCCCAACCCCTCCTAGTATCGGTACCGGTTCCCTGGGGCGGGGTCGTGCATCGCTGCGGTATCACATGCCCCCTCCCCTCCCCTCCCCCCCCACCTCTCGGCGCTGGACCGGGCCGGGCCGTGCGATATGGGTGACTGTGCGGTGTTGCACAACAAGGGTGGGTGTGTGCGTGTGTGTCCCCTTCCACCTCCCGCCCCCGGTGCTTCTGTAGGGTCTGTGTATGCGCATGGCCCGCTCTTGTCTTGCAGCGCCTGTGCATCCTTATGTGTCTTGCCGTGCGTGTGCATGTGTGTGCGTGTGAGTACAGCCCCATGCGTGGCAGCCCCATTGTGTCACCTTGTGCTTGCCCCCTCCCCTTTGCGCTGCGGGCTGTGTTTCTGCCTGCCGTCCTCCTCCCGTTGCACTGCAGCACCTGTGTGTGTACCACCCACGCTGTCTGTGGGGTGCTGGAGGTGTGTGAACCCCTATGGGGGTACTGGGAGGGGGTAGCTGGGCATGCACTCACCACAGGGGCACTTGCAGGGTCCCTTCAGGTTGGGTTCCCCCAGTTTTGGGTGCTCAAGCACGCTCTGCAGGGCCAACCTCAGCTTTCAGGGAGAAACTACTGGCCTGGGCCTTTCCTCCTTGGCTGGGGAATCCCATCTAAGGCTGTTAGCCTGGTTAACCGCATGTGGCACCTGGGTCCCTTTTTGAGGTGACACAAGGTGGGTAGGTGGCCTTGCAAGCAAGACACGGGGGTGAGGATAGTAGGGGCTTGTGGGGCTGTGGCCACCACCAGGGTGCCTGCTGGCATATTAATTTGCCCGGGGAGGAATATGTAGAGAGTCAGGCGAGGGCTGGGACTCGTATCCAGAAATAGTGTGGTTTCCAGTCGGCCTGTGAGATGCAAATCTTCTGGTCAGTGAGTGCCAGAGCTAAACTTAGGGCAATTACAGCAAAGTGTGGGCCCAAGGCGGGTGCGTGGCAGATGGCATTCCCATGCCTCAGGCTGGCCCTGGCACCAGGGACCCAGTATTCCCATAGCGCCTGCTCCAGCCCTGAACTTTGCCCGCTGACAAGCCACGGCGCAGCCCTTCACCTTTGCAGTAGGCCGTGCTGGAGGTCAAGCTGCAAATTTGGGGCCAGAAGTGGGTGGTGGGGGAGGCGTGTTCTAGATGGTGATGCGGCTATGGCCCACCTGTCCTCCCCATCTGGTTGGTAAATCATCTCCAGCTTTCACTCCCACTCAGCAGAGGCTTGGGGTGCAGCGAGTGCTGAGGTGTGCCGAGTCCCTGCACCCCATGCACCCTCCTGGCCTCTGCTGCTGGCCCTGGAGTAATGCTTAAAAGCTAGGTTGGGTCCCCTTTGCTGCTAGATACAGGGTTCCTGTAACAGGAGAACCCGAAATCCTGCTTTGGAGACAGTTTGGTTGTACATTTTGGCTGTGACTGGGG
The DNA here is from genome assembly GCA_013399015.1 of Galbula dea. Taxonomy (NCBI): domain Eukaryota; kingdom Metazoa; phylum Chordata; class Aves; order Piciformes; family Galbulidae; genus Galbula; species Galbula dea. Next base: position 559,502 of record VWZX01003366.1, on the reverse strand, counting down.
TAAATCCAGGATTGTTTTCTTCCTGACGCATCCCAGTGTTGGGAGTGCAGGCAGGCAGTGCAGAGGGATTTGGAAAATCCCTAAATTTCCTTGTTCTGTGGAAAACTTGTATCCAGCAAGGAGAATAGGAGCTATCACACAGGTCATTCTTCTTTGAGCTGGGCAGACTGCTTGGCACCACTGCCGACAGCACATGCTCCCTGGTATGGCATTGCCCCTGCCCAGCTGGGCACAGCCAGGGTGTGGGGTGTCCCAGCATGGTGTGCCCAAGGAGATGATGGCTGCCATTTTCTGTGCCAAAGCAGTGGACAAGTGTGGCCCTACCACAAGCACCACAGTGGGGAGCAGAGCAGGGAGGGCAGGCAACTGGGAAACTTGCAGTGCAGGTCCCTGTGTGGGGAGTATGTCAGACGAGATTGCGTCTTGGAGAGGGAAGGAGTGGCCCAGAGTTTCAGTGAATGCCTTCCTCACTGCCTGAAACTCCCCAACACCCTGACAGGAACTCGGGGGCTCATGGCCATGGTGGAGAGATGAGGGGGATGTAGTGGTGGGGGGTCGAGTGTTGCATTCCCCTTGCTCCTGCTTGGGGGCCTCAGGGGGGGCTTTTGGGTTTGAGGGTCTTGAGCTAGGTCTCCCTTTTTGCCACCTGGCCCTTCCAAGGTGACATCCACTGTCCCCTGCCAACGCAGGTGTCACAGCAGTGTCCTTTTGTTCAATCCCTGGGTACAGCCATCACCTGCAGGCCCCTCTTCCTCCCCTGTCATGGCTCATGCAAACTGCTGCCCTGGTCCTGCCTAGCGTGGAGTCATCCCGAAGCGAGCCCAGGCTGAGTCAGGGAAGGTGTGTTGGGTCTGATTCAGGAGCAGGGAGACACTCAGCAGTTGCTTTCTGCTTGTCGCTTTGGGCTGCACCCATCCGGCGTCACTGACTTGCGCATGTGCTGCTGGTTTCCCCTGGGGAAAAGGGAGCAAACTGCAGTGGGGTGAGCCAGGAACACTGGTGCAGGAGAGATGCTGGGGTCTTCAACACCAGCCTGAGAAGCTCCTGTTCTTGCTTCTGCTAGCAGTGGCCTTGTGCGAGACACATGTGGCTGGGCCACTGGCCACCTGCACCGCCTGATTAGCCATGCAGACAGTAATGCTTGTTCCCCGTTTTTGTTAAGCATACAAAGGCTGCGAGGGAGCATGTGGGCAAGGGAGAGAAACCACCAAGGACAAAGAACGTGCTGGCTGCCTGCCTCCCAGCACCTCAGCTCTAACCAGCACCTGCTCAGTGAGTGGTCTCTACTCCCAAGGGTCCCCCACTGCAGACCCAGGAAAGGGTCCTGGCAGTCCCCTCCCTGCCATGGGGTGAGCACCGGGTGCTCTGGGAAGTGCAGCCCTTTCTGCATCCCCCTGGCCATGCCAGCTGGGCTGCTGATGGTACATGTCATGATGGGGGAACAGGGACAAGTGCAGGTGGTTCCCTACCAGATATTGTCTGCACTGGGGCCCTGGCACCACCGTGGAGGAGCCGGCAGAGAGCAGCCTCCAAAACATCATGGCTATGGGGGCTCTTTGCCAGCAGCACCTGCTCTGGTGTCATGGGAAGGAGCTGTGCTTCCCCTGGGGCCAGGTCAGTGATCACCCCACAGCCAGTGTTTCTGGGAGAGGGAAAAGGAGCTGGCTTGTTTTCATACATCTTAGGGTCCTGCTCAGCCCAGCTCTTGGCTGTGGGTTGAAGCAAAGCCCCAGGGGCTTACAGGCTAGTGCAAAACAGGCAGAGCCCTGGAGCAGTGGTGTCAGCAGAGCCATGGCCAGCCCCTTCGTCCATGGGCATGAGGCTTGGAGCTGGTGAACGCAACTACCTGGCCGTGCTGCATGTCTGACCTTGTCCCTCCAACTGCTTCCCTTCACTGCCTTGGCTGTATTACATGCCTGCAGCCATCACCATGCCATGGCTTGCAGAACTCTGCCCTCAAATATTGTGTGGCTGGGCCTCTCCCAGACATGTGTGCTCCTACCATGGCCCTGAGGGGCAGCTGGGTTCAGGCAGTCCTCTGCCAGCCCCTGAATCTGTGTGGCTTTGCCAAGGGGAGGCCGAGTTCATCATGCCCCACCAGATTCGTTCAGGGACAGCAAGGACCACATGCCTTTGCAGTGAAGTGGCCCAGGCAGTGGTGGTGATGCAGCACTGATGCTGTGCTGGAGCCTAGGTGCAGCTAGGCACAGCATGGCATGGCACAGCACAGCATCCATGTACCCTAGGGTGCCCACAAAGCCTGCACTACCATCATGGGCAGTGCTGCCCATCTCCATGACTTGCCCAAACCATGTCCCTGCGCCTGTTAGAGAGCTGTAAAGCAGATGCTTCAAACATGGCAAGTTTTCCTGTTGTCCTTTGTGCTGAGGTTAAGTTTCTCTGCAGCTTCCTGCCCTGTTATATATATAGCTGTCAGCCTGTCCCGTGTGGTGCTGCCAGCAGGCTGCTCCAGTTTGGAGTTGTTTATCCTCAGCCCAAGCACTCAATGGAAGCTGGTGGGGTGGGGTGGTGGGCACTAGTTTCCCCAAGTGCAACCAGGTCCCAGAGCAGACCCATGCAGAGCGAGGCTGTGGGTGTCTTCAGGCTCTGGGAGCATGTGGGATTTTCCAGGGTGGCAGTGGTGTCAGGGTTTCTGGCAGGCTGCGGTTCTGCCACTGGCTAGGTGCTCCCCACCCTGTGCGGGATGACAGAATAAAAGAGTGACTGTTCCTGGAGGTCTCCAGCAGCGTTTTGGGTTTCTGTGTCACCCTGGCTAAAATTAGGCACTTATCAGCGCTTGGGAGGGGTAGGATTCTACAGGTTCCTGTTTATTAGAGCAACCTTCACTTAGGGCTGTTTCCTGCTCCCTTCCTGGTGGGGACGCTGCCCACAGCTGTCCCCCACAGCTTTGTGGTGGCCAGGGCTGGGATGAGTGGCAGAGAGGCCTCTTGTTTCTTCGACAAAGAGCTTTTGAACTGGTGAACGAGACACTCATGGTGCTGCAGCCAGTGGGAATGGGTAGTTTTGCCCTGTGAGTATCCATGCCGGCAAATGCAGCTGGGTAACTTTCCTCACCTGCCTGCCAGTGCTGCTCTGAAACAACTTCTGAGCTGTAGGAGATGCTGGGGATCATGCTCTGGCACTGACATGGGGAAGTACTGGGGTGCCATGCTTCTGGGCTGGTTTTGGGGCTTCCCTGGGGGTGCAGGGCCACCCTTGTTGCATCACTGAGGCTCAGTGCCCAGCCAGTACAAGGACATGGTGATTGGGGCAGTCTCAGAGCCATTCAATACTACTGTCCTCAGATGCTGGGACATGGCCCGGGGGTGGCAGCTGGGGTGTCCAGTGGGATGGAACGAGGGTTGGCAGGGTGAGTGTTGACCGTGCTGCTGTCTAATGGCACTCTAACCTGTCAGTCCTTCTGCAGGCAGGTGGCTGTGCTGTGACAAGTGCTCTGACCCAGCACGCTGCCACGGGGGCAAGTGCATCCCGAGCACCCCTCCACTATGTTCAACCTGATGAAGAAGGACAAAGAGAAGGATGGGGCCAGAAAGGAGAAGAAGGAAAAGAAGGAGAAGAAGGAGCGGATGTCGGCAGCTGAACTCAAGAGCCTGGAGGAGATAAGTATGCGCCGAGGCTTCTTCAACCTCAACCGTGCCTCCAAGCGGGACTCCAAGACCCGCCTGGAGATCTCCAACCCCATCCCCATCAAGGTGGCCAGCGGCTCTGACCTACATCTCACAGACATTGACTCTGACAGCAACCGGGGCAGTGTCATTTTGGACTCGGGCCACCTGAGCACAGCCAGCTCCAGCGATGATCTCAAGGTGGATGATGCCAACTTCAAGGGCTCGGTGCTGCAGCGGGCGGCCAAGTTCGGCTCATTGGCCAAGCAGAATTCCCAGATGATTGTCAAACGCTTCTCCTTCTCCCAGAAAAGCCGAGATGAGAGCACCTCCGAGACCTCCACTCCCTCCGAGCACTCGGCGGCTCCCTCCCCACAGGTGGAGGTGCGCATGCTGGAGACCCAGCTGGCCAAGCAAGGGATCCCCCCAGGACACCCCTATACCCCTCCTGCTACCTCCCGGAGTGCCAGGGTGCCTGAGCTAGTGGGCAAGAGGTTCCCTGCTGAGCTGCGGCTGCCTGCCTTGGTGCCCCCACAGCCCCCCACCCTGCGGCAGCTGGAGCTGCAGAGGCGCAACACGGGTGATTTTGGCTTCTCCCTGCGCCGTACCACCATGCTGGACCAAGCACCTGATGGGCAGGTGTACCGGCGCGTCGTGCACTTTGCCGAACCTGGGGCTGGCACCAAAGACTTGGCATTGGGTTTGGTGCCGGGTGACCGGCTGGTGGAGATTAATGGGCGAAATGTGGAGAACAAATCCCGAGATGAGATCGTGGAGATGATCCGGCAATCAGGAGAGACAGTGCAGCTGAAGGTGCAGCCCATCCTGGAACTGAGCGAGCTGAGCCGCTGCTGGCTGCAGGGTGCCCAGGGGACACGCCATGCTGCCTGGGATGTGAGTAACACTGTCCCCGCTGCGGGGCTGGTGCCCTGGGTTTCTGCTGACTGCCAGTGTCCTTGTGGAGGGCGTTTGGGTTGGCAGGGGCTGTGGGGACTGGTGGGGGTTCGGTCTGCTCTGGCCAGGAGCAATGCACTGGGAGGAGTGAGAGCCTGTGGCTGGGATGCAGAGGGATGCCTGCCCATGCTCCGGGGAGGCAGAACGGCTGCAAGGCAGTTTTGCACCAGGGCTTGCAAACTCACCAGTGGGTTTTGCTCCCCAAAATGTTCAGTGTGCTGCTGGGTTTGATCTTCCTTCTGCCTGAGGGGCTCTGGGAGAGCCCAGCTGTGTGTCACCTGTTGGAGGACTGTCCCTGTCTGGTCACCAAGACAGCACAGTCAGGCAGGGAGAGGAGCTTTGCTCCTTGCTGCTGGGAAATCCCTAATGCTGCTTTTTAGAGACACTGCTTGCTCTGCTGCCCACATCAGCCTCCCCATGCTGGGGTCCCTCCACAGGAACCAGGGAGGGCAACATGGTGTGCTGAGGGACGGGAGCTGCTGACGACGTGTGCAGCCCTGTGTGCACGGCCAGTGCTGTATAAATAGAAACTTAATGGCTGGCTGACCCACATCTCTTGCATGAGCTGGCCGGCTTTGCTGACCCTGCTGCAGGCTAACTAGTGCCCTGGCCAACCAACATCCTGGTGGAGGCTCCCCAAATGCTGACAGCCAGTAGGGCTGGACCCCCTCCATGGTGGCAGGGGGGGTACAGCAACATGGTGCTGATTTAGCTTATAGCTGGGCTTGTTTAGTGTATTTTTAAGCCTTCCGTAGGGCAAGGAGGGCGCCTGTGCCTGCAGAGCATGTTGCCTGTACCAAGGAGAGCTATGCTGAGTGCAGTGGTGCCCTGTCGCTGTGGGGTGGTGGCTGGCACAGGGCAATGACGACCCCAGTGTGGCCATGGCAGTGGCCACGGGGCTCCATGTGCTCCCCACACAGATGCTGGCAGGTTGAGTCCTTGCTGAGCTAAAACAATGGCTTTCCAGCAGTTCCTTCCTGGAGCCTAGGCAATGCTGGCTGTGTCTGATAACCCCATGGGGATGGATGGCACAGCTACCACCCTGGTTGCAGCGTGCTGGCATGGGAGCAGGTGCATGTTCAATGCTAGCATGCATGGGCCTGCAAGGCACTTGTGCCATCCGAGAGCATGGTGATGTGGCTGGGAAGAGGAGATACTGGTGTCCTTGGGGCTGTGAGGGAGAGGCTGTGGTGTATGGCATCACATCAGGTCCTAACGTGGTTACGTGGCATCAGATGGAATAAACAGGCCAGAGGGTGGCAGTGACTGTGTTTGTGGTGTCTTTGGGTGCCACCACAGTGGAAGCGCCTCCTGGCAGAGGATGCAGGACTCCCATCATGCTGGAGGCACTTTCTCGTTTTGTCCAAGCTTCCTCCAGGGGAAGCTCTTTAGTTGGCTCTTCTCTCACCATAGGGATGGTGCTTCCAGGGCATCCCTGGTGTGCAGGTCCCTGAGGGGCCCTGAGGAGGAGGCTTGTGTCTGGCAGACTCATTTGCAGAGTCAGTGCCTCTCTACCAAAGTTTCCAGTGGAGGAATGAGAGGAATCTGCTGGCTGCACAGCTGGGCTGGGGGTCCTCATGGAGTTGGCCTGCAGGAGCTAGGCTTCTCCCTGGCAGGTTGCTCCTTGCCCTCCCTCAGGGATGCTCAGGACCCCCCAGGAAGGCAGGAACACCTTGCGTTGCTTGTCTCTGTGTGGGTTTCACTCATCACGGAGAGGGCTGTGGTGGCTCTGTGTGCCGGGGCTGGGCTGGTGCCCTCACCAAAGCCTCTTCTTCCTGCTTTTGGGGGATGTGACTGCGACCTTTTGCTAATGACCCAGTGACTGCTGCCAGTGGTGGTACCTGAAGACACCATGGGCACCCTCCACTGTGTTGTGCCCGCCCTGCCAAAGGTGCTTGCTGTGTGGTGCCAGCCAGACCTGCAGGAGTGCTGCAAAACCTGACATTGACATGGGCTGGGAGGGCGCAAGGATTTCCATCATGCCATCAGCACAGTGCTCCTGGTTAGGCCAGAACTACCTGGGGATTTTTTGTTCGGGGGCATATCCGTATCCCTGGAGTTGGGCAGGGACTTGCTCAGGTGCCAGCTGAGGTCCCTACTATGCCCATGCCCAGGTGGTCACTGTCTCTGACACTCTGCTGGCACGCCTGGCTCCCTGCCACCAGCCTCCTCCCGGCAGGCCCTGCGCGGGGAGGCCCCTGGCCCCTCACCCCGATCCTACTGTTTCCAGGGAGACCTCAGACTTCCAGAGGCAGCTTTACCATGAAAGCAGCTTTACCATAGGCTGCCACATCATATTATGCTGGGGGGCTGCTGGTCTGTCACACTGTGACGTCCATGTCTGGGACTGTTTTGCGGGGCTGTTGTGTTCATGGGAAAGCAAAGGGAGGAGCGAGCAGTGTCAGGGCTGCACCACCTGGTGTGATGCCAGGCACCATGCTCCAACACAGGCACTGCACCGTGGCACCCCGGGGTGATGGAGCATGCAATTCCATCCTTCGTGGCACAGGACCGTCCTGGCTTCCCCCGGCCTCGAAGCTGAGCTCAGTCTGAGGGTTCTTTTCCTGCTCCCTCCAGGATGGGCAGTGGGACGGAGGCTGGGCAGTTCCCGTCTGGCTGCGTCTGGCTGCCGCCAGCCCACATCACTTCCTCCGGCAGCAGCAGCGGTGGTGATGGTGGCGGTGGCATGGCCTCGCTGCCTCTGTGTTCCTCTCCTCCCCCCCGCCGCCCCATGCTCCCTCTGGCTGCTGCGTGCACTGGTGAGGCCTTCGCATTCCTTGGCTATTTTTAGGGTGGCCCTATCAGCCCAGCTGTCTCTGCGCGGCAGGCTGCCTTCCCATTAGTGCCTCTCCCACCGCGCTGTGCCACGCTCACTTCGGCAAAGACCCCGCTCTCGGCTCACCCCAACCCTGCGGTAAGGTGGGGACCCCCAGTGTGACCAACACAGCACGGGGGAAGATGAGGGTGGCACGTGGGAGCCAGTCCTAGCACCGAGATTGGGAGCCACGAGGCTGTACCTGCCCCTGAGGTGCTTTGATGGCTGGAAGCTGTTTCTAGCAGCCCTTTGAAGACCCTGACGCCAGTGCTCTCCAGGCACTTTTGGAGCTGTGTCAGGTTGCACGGAGGTGGGATTGCCATAGGCAGAGGTTTTTGGGGACTCTGACCCATGGGGAGGTTTGTTTGTCTCTGGACCCCTGTGCCCAGCCTATTGTCTGGGTGCTGGTGTTGCTGCAGTGACAGGGGGGTACAGATGACCCCTTGGGTACAGGGAGATGTGCCCCTGGACAGACAAGTTCATTTGGTGGCTGGGTGCTCCTCCACACCATGCCTGGGAGGGGTAGTTCTTTCTGACAGCCCTGGGTGTGATTCCTCTGAGTTTTGGAGCACACAGCCTGGGTGGTGGGTCCCCACCATGTCTGCCCAGCCACTGGCACAGAGTCAGGCTCAGAATAAATCCTGACTGTCCAGGCAAGCAGGGCACCCAGGGCAGAAAATATCCCTTCTCTCACTCCGGCATTTGATTACTGCAGTGGGCTGGCCAGCCGAGGGGAAACTGAGGCACACCACTGCAGCCTGATTAAAGGGGGTTTTTTTTGCACAATGAGTTTTGTTGGATCTCAGTCCCTGGCCATCTGTTTGTCCCCAGAGCTCTTCCAGTAGGCACTCATCTGCTGACAGGGCCAGGTGGACTTAGACCCCCATTCCCTAGGGTCCTGGGCTTCCATGGTTGGTGGGAAAGGACATGTGCTCATACACTGTGCCATGGTGAAAGGTTTGGAACACAAGTCTTCTGAGGAGTGGCTGAGGAAACTGGGGTTGTTTAGTCTGGAGAAGGGGAGGCTCCAGGAAGACCTCATCTCTCTCTACAACCTCCTGAAAGGAGGTTGTATTGAGGTGGGGGTTGGTCTCTTCTCTGAGTTAACAAGTGACAGGATGGGAGGAAACAGCCTCAAGTTTTGTGGCAAGGGAGGTTTAGATTGGACATTTAAAAAAAGTTCTTCACAGAAAGAGCAGCGAGGCATTGGCACAGGTTCTCCAGGGAAGTGGTGGAATCACCATGCCTGGAAGAGTTAAAAAAAACCCGTGTAGATGTGGCATTTAGGGACATGGTTTAGTGGGGACTTGGCAGTGTTGGGTTAATGGTTGGGATCCATGATCTTAGAGGTCTTTTCAAACCTAAATGATTCTATGGTTCTGCATCCTGCTTGCTGGTCCTGGCCCATCTCACCTCTCCCTCTCTCCCCAGCCAGGGCTGCAGCTCCATGAGACATCGCCATGGCGTTTTCATCCCGGTTTGCATTCTGGGAGCAGAAGGGAAGTCTCTCGCATGTTTGCCCATACCCCACATTCAGATCACACTGCTGCATGCTGACAGCCAGCTCTCCCAGTGTGCTCAGTGCCACGTTTGGAGCAGTGCTCCCAAGCCTCTCACTGCTCTGCCATGCTGGGGCCATGCTGAGCAAATGGGGAGTTGCTGTGCACCCTGCTGCAGCACGGCTGCCGTCACCGATGTTGCGACGTGTGCAATTACTAACACCATCTCTAACAACTGCTTTGTGAGTGCAGCCCCTAACACGGTGTGAGCCACCTCAGTGCCGCCGGCCCTTGGAGCATTACCCATGGGGTGCACCACACACTGCTGCAGCAGCAGTGCTATGGCCAAGCCCTGGAGCTCAGAAATATGGCCCAGAGCACTGGAGGGTTTGGCTGCCCACTCCTGCTGGAGACCCCCGGTCACCTCACTTGGCAGGGAGATGGCATGTCCCATGGTGTGGCTGCTGCAGAGATTAGCTGATGACACTTAAAACATGCTGTGATGCCTGGGCAGGGTGCTGTGCAGAAAGGCAGAACCCACATGGGGAGCAGCAATAGGGCTATACGTATCAGCTCGCTCACTAAATGCACGTGAGGAGGGGTCCTGGGCCAGGCTAGCAAAGTACTTTCCTCTTCCCGCCTTTAGGGTTTGTCACAACCGGGGTGCATCTCTGTGCTTTCTCCCACTTTTCTGGCTACTGAGAAGCCTGAAAGGATGCATGTCCTTGTCCCCTGGGGCTGCAATGAGCTGCACATTTGGGCTCTTTCGTAAAGCAGCCTCCTGCCCGTTCCCCCCCCCAACCCCGGCATGGATTGATGGTCCTGATGGCTTTTCCCAGTCCCTGTGGCTTTTCTGGCAGCGAGGCCCCACGGTGGGGTGAAACACACTCCTTTTGTTTGACCCTCAGGTCAAGGACGAGGACAAATCCTTAGCTGTGAAAAGACCTGGGAAGGAGGATGGGGCTGTAAGTGTTGCAGAGCTTGGGCAGGGTGGAGCTGTGTCTGGAGTGGAGCTTGCCCTTCGTGGAGACAGACCCCATGCCAGTGCTTGGGGGCATCACAGAGGGTCATGGGCTCAGCATCCCTCCCCCCACACCCACCATGGTCCGTGGGGAGTGTTGGTGGCTGCTCCAGGGCAGCATGTGGAGGCTGGTGGGTGTTTTCGGCAGGGATGGCTGCCTATCAGCGGTCAGTGCTCACCACACGGCTGCAGTGACAGCTCCTGCATTACCCGCCAAAGCTGTTGGCTGAGGAAATTTTGTGGCTTGTCCTTCAAATCGCAGAGGGGCTGCCAGTGCCCTGAGCACTGAGTTTTTACCCCCATAATAGCAGTCCGAGGGTTGATGGGTCCCTTGCATGTTGGGCAGGGGAAGTGACCATCATTCTGTGTCCTGAGGTCTTGTGGGGAGCTGTAGTTGTCTGGGGAAGGGGACCGGGCGCTGCGTCCCATAGTGCTGGGGTCTGGCCGGAAGCTGTGCTCCTGTGACATGGCATGAAGCCGTGAGCATCACCATGTCCCAAGCTGCAGGTGCTTGCGGTGTCAGGTACCGCACTGCCAGACCTCCACTCACACCAGTGTCATTGTGGCTGCAGTCAGAGAGCCCGAAGGATGCAGCATCTGTACCCGTGAATCCTGAGCCCCAGAATCCTGAACCCCTGAAGAGCTCTGAGCCACCCCCCGGGCAAGGGAAGAGCCCGGAGCTGGTGCTGAATGGGGCAGCTGTGAATGGGCTGGAGGGCCCGGCCACTGAAGCACAGGGGGATGATGGCCAGGGGCTGTCCCGCCGTAGAGTGGTCCGGGTGGTGCGCAAGGTGGTCCGCAAAGTCCTGCCGGGGGAGGATGCTAGTGGTGCCAAGGACCCAGGGCGAGACCTCAAGTCTCCCGAGCCAGTGCCACCCCCCAGGAAGGAGGAGACAGGCTGTCCCACCATCCCAGCTCCACCCACCATGCCACCTCCCCCTGCCATGCCGGCAGCCCCCACCAAGCTTGAGCCCAAGGATGAGATCTCAGCAGGGCTCAAAATCCTCATGGCGAAGGGCAAAACCAAAGACCACCGGCCACGGCACCGGCCAGCAGACAGGCGGGAGGAGGAGTCCCCCGAGCCAGCCAGGCGGGATGCGAAGCCATCCCTGTCCTCGGGTGCCGAAGCCAAGCCGGAGCCACTGATGCAGCCTTTGGGAGGGAAAGTGGAGCCAGCAAAGGCACCTGCTCCGAAACCCACTGCCCTGGAGAGGCACAAGGTACCAGAGTGAGCACAGCAGGGGGATACTCTTAACACAGCGGCAGGGCTGTGCTGCCTGGCATGGCATGGTGTGAGGTCACCTGCATGGTTTGCAGTGGTTTTGGGGTGTGCGTTGCTGGGTGGGGGGCACTTTTTGGGCAGTTGTGTGTGCTGTGGCCACCCCGTCACACTGCCCCTTGTTTCCTCTCCCTGGTTCATGTGGAGAAGAAGCTGCAGCCTGGTGAGAAGTGTCTGACCCCCGTGAAAACCGCCCCGGCACCCCCTGAGAAGGTGTGTGGGAGCAGAGACCTGGGTCCTTGGGCACTGTGAAGTATCCACGGGTATCCTGGCTGTGCCAGTCTTGGCACCCATGGCTCTGCGCCAGCCTTTGCCACAGTACCCACTCTGAGCAGCAGTGGGGTGCAGGGCTGGGAAAGACTGTGGTAGCGTCTCTGGCAGACCTGTGTGCCATGAGTGCTGGACTGGCAAGGGCTGCAGGGCTCACAGGGCAGCCAGCCAGGTGCTAATAGTGCTCTGCCTTCAGGCTGCCCCCGGCCCTGCGTCCTGGCTGAGCCCGTCGGAGGAGGCCCAGCGCCGGCTGGAGAGGATCTTCACCACTTCTGTAATTCTAGGGGTGTTGGTGCTTGTGTGCTGCCCACCCAGGCACAGGGACATGTGCAGCTGCCCCAGCTGTGCTGTGTGCTCCATATGGAGTGATAGTACCTCTGTGCCTGGCTTCCAGCCCTGTGATCCCTCTCTGGGTGGCATTGGCAGGAGGGGATGGATGGCTGAAGCTGCCAGGGGCTGCCGTGTTGCTGCCCGGACCAGCATGCCCAGCCATGGGGAGTTGCAATGCCCAGCAGCCTGTGATAGTGGGATCCCCGTGGCAACCTGGGCACAGCTGCCCATGGCCAGGGGATGTGTAGGCAGTACCGTGTGGGTTGTAGCCATGACTGGGCCCTGTGGCGTGTGGTGGTGCTGCTGCTGCTCTCTGCCTCTCACGTTCTCTCTTCTTTCTCTCCTCCTTCCTCGCTGCTATTAGCTGGACCCTGCCGCCTCCACCTCGGCACCCAGCCAGGTACCGTACCCCTGTCCTCAGGAGCCCTCTGCTTCCACTGGCGACCCCCTGCCATTCTCTGTCTGCCGCTGGGCTGGCTTCTGTGCCCGCGCCTCGTGCTGGAGTGTAAGGTTTTCCCCGTCCCACCCTGCTCTGTGGGCTGCTATGTCACCCACAGGGTCAGATGGTGCCAGGATGGCCAGGGCTGGATTACTCTCCCATGGCAGGGTTGTGCCAGGAAGCCAGGTCTCCCAGGAGAGTGCTTCTGTGAAAGTGGTACAGCTGGGGTGGGTAAGGGTGTGGAGCAAGGTGGGCAGAGCACCTGGCATAGGCAAGACACAGGGCTCATGCCAAAGCAGCTGTAGCGTGTGGTGCTGGCAGAGCTCACAGTGCGTTGGCACAGTGACCCCCAGCGCCAAAGCTTGAGGCCAATGTCCTTCCCAACTCCACGTGTCCCCAGCACCGTGCTTGACCTGCCACTCCACTGGCCACAGCGGTGACCGTGACACCAGGAGCACCCATAGGCATAGGGTTGTCGTGGCAGTGCTTTGCCTCACACGCTTCCCCCCATACGCTTTCAGTGCTGTCTGTGGGGCAGAGATTAACCCTTCTTGCCTTCATGCCCCGTCTTTCAGCCTCAACAGGGTCAGGCGGATGATGCCCCAGCAGCCCCCTTTGGCCCCATCCCTGCTGCAGCTCAGGTTTGGCTTTGGGGCTCACCCTGCTCCTGGGTGGCAGGGACATCCCTACTGTGCTGGGTGTGCCAGTCCAGCATTTCCCATGCTGTAGTCCTCTGCCATCACTGTGGTGTGTCCTGTGTACCTCTCTTACGTTCCTGCAGTGTGTCCTGTGTACCTACACTGTGTCCCTGCAGCATGTCCCATGTTCCCACAGCATGCCCAGTGTTCCTGCATCCCGGCACATGGCTGGCATGGGTGCCTTCTCTCTGGGATGCAGTTGGGAGCTCAGCCCCTCCAGGCTTGCCCAAGTTGGACATGGTGAACATGTTCATGGGCCCCTGTGACTTCATGTCTGCCCGGCCCCGATGGTCTCTGTAGCCCCACGCCCACTAGGGTTTGCAGGGGCAAATGTGCCGGGAGGGCTTGTGGCTTGTGGAGGGTGGCTGCAACTGCCTGGCAAATAGCCCTGTGGTCAGGCAGCCCTGCTTCCTCCAGCCCCAGCGATGTGGGGCTGAGGTGAAATGGAGTGGGGGACAGGTGATTATGACCACCCCACATCCTACTGTCCCACAGGCCAAGACGGAAGAGCAGATAGCAGCCGAGGAGGCCTGGTATGAGGCTGAGAAGGTGTGGCTGGTGCACAGGGACGGCTTCTCCTTGGGTAAGTCAGGTGTCAGTCCAGTGCCAGTGGGACTCAGGGTGCCCCATCCTTCCTGTGGCACAGCAACCCCACCTGTCCCAGCTGTGGTGCCCCTGGGGGGCATGGCCCCACTCAGCAACCCATGCCCCTTGCAGGCAGCCAGCTGCAGCCAGAGGAGGGCAGCCCTTTGCCTGAGGGCAAGGTGAAAGTGAAGCTGGACCACGATGGAGCCATACTGGAGGTGGAGGAGGACGATGTGGAGAAGGTAGGGCTGCGGGGTGGGGGATGGTGGTGCAGACCCCTGTTCCCCACCTGATGCCCACCCCCGTCTTGCTGCCAGGCGAACCCCCCCTCCTGTGACCGCGTGGAGGACCTCGCCAGCCTCCTCTACCTCAATGAGTCCAGCGTGCTGCACACGCTGCGGCAGCGCTACGGTGGCAACCTCCTGCACACCTACGCCGGTCCCACCATGGTCATCATCAACCCACTGAGCTCCCCCTCCATGTACTCTGAGAAGGTGACCCTGCTGTTGGGGCAGGGACTGGAGGGGACAGGTGGCTGGGAGCCGTGCCACCACACAGAGGGAGCTGGTGGGGGTGGCAGGGTGCTGAACCTCACTCCCTTTTGCCCCCAACCCTGCCAGGTCATGCACATGTTCAAAGGGTGCCGCAGGGAAGACATGTCCCCACACATCTATGCAGTGGCCCAGGCTGCTTACCGCAGCATGCTGATGAGCCGCCAGGACCAGGCCATTGTGCTGCTGGGTGCCAGTGGCAGTGGCAAAACCACCAACTGTCAGCATCTTGTCCAGTACCTTTCCACCATTGCTGGCAGCACTGGCAAGGTCTTCTCTGGTGAGTCCCCAGCAGGGTGCAGGGTGTCCATGCCATCTGTGCATGCCCCTTGCTTTGCAGTCACAGCCCACCTGGCAGTGGCCAGGCACATGGCACACGCTGCACAACTGTCTCATGCCAGTCCCTTTACCACGCTCCTGAGGGCTGCCGTGTCACGGAGCACGACACAGGAGCAGCATTGCTTTCCTGGCCAGCAATGCCAGCTCCAGACTCCTGCCACACAGCTCCTGCACCCCACCATCCCACTTCTCTTCCTGCAGCAGAGAAGTGGCAGGCTCTCTACACTATCCTGGAGGCTTTTGGCAATAGCAGCACCAGCATGAATGGCAATGCCACCCGCTTCTCCCAGATCATCTCTCTGGACTTCGACCAGGCTGGGCAGGTGGCATCTGCCTCTGTACAGGTGAGGGTGCCCAGGGTGGCCTCCCTCAGCATGAGAGCTGGTGAAGTATCCATCCTCGCCAGAGGTAGCCCCTCTTGGCATGGGAGCTGGTCCATCCTCACCAGGGTGTATCCTTCAGTGTGGGAGCTGGTCCATCCTTGCCAGTGTTTCTTCCCAGCAGCCCAGCTGTGCTCATGGTGCTTAGCAGCCAGGCAGCCTCCTCTCATCTTTTCTTCACAACCAGACATGCAGATCATATCAACTCCCTGTCCTTGCTGAGTTAGCCCCAATATTGGGGTGTCTTTCTTCCAGAAACAGCCCTGTGTGATAATAGCAGAGCCGTTATAAAATTCAAGAGAGCCTCTTCATGCTCCTCTAGTAGCAGACACCCCAGGAGAGGAGATGTTTATGGGTTGCTTGGATGATATTTGCATTCATACAATGCCCTGCAGTAGGTGGGAGACCTTCACATCTCCATGGGGATTCTGGGCAGGCAGCAAGGGTGAGGCTGTGGTGGGCTGGGGAGGATAGTCTCATTAGGAGCAGGGCCTTTGAGGATGGTTCCCAATCCTACCACCTCCACCAGACGCTGTTGCTGGAGAAGCTGCGTGTTGCCAAGCACCCAGCCAACGAGGCCACCTTCAACGTCTTCTACTACCTGCTGGCCTGCCCCGACAGTGCCCTGCGGTGAGCTGGGGGAGGTGAGGGCATGGCCCCTGGTGCAGGGGGTCTCTGGGATCTTCCACATGGGACCAATGTCAGTGTTTATCTCCATAGGACTGAGCTTCACTTCAACCACCTGGCAGACAGCAATGTCTTTGGCATCGTGCCCCTCTCCAAGGTCACTACTATGGGGCTAGGGCGAGGGCTGTGGTGAGGGGACAGGGTCCTCTGGCCCATTCAGGTGCAGGGAGAGTCAGGGCCAGGCTTCCACACTGATGGCTTCCATTGCTCTCTGCAGCCAGAGGAAAAGCAGAAGGCAGCTCAGCAGTTCAACAAGCTCCAGTCTGCCATGAAGGTGATGGGCATCTCCAGCGATGAACAGAAAGCCTTCTGGCTTGTCCTGGGAGCCATTTATCATCTGGGGGCCGCTGGGGCCACAAAAGGTAAGGAGCTGCTCAGGGCTCAGAGACATTAATCGGCTGATGGCCGTGTGGGGTCTGGGAGCAATTGTTGGCACGTTGCAAATGGGCACCCTGATGTGTCCAAACTCTAGTGGGGGTGTTTGGGGCTGTGTCAGCTGAAGGACAGTGCCCTGACATTTTGGGGCACCTGGCTTTGCCCCCTCGGTTGGGGTGGTCCCACTCGCCACTGGTCCCACTTGCCACCCTCAGGCCCTGGGCTGACCACGGCAACTCGGGGAACTGGGGGCCTGACTGGGGCTGGGGAAGCTGGGGGCTTGGGGCAGAGTGTCCCTTTCCCAGTGTAACACCTCTCACCCCTGTCCTTCCTGCAGAGCCACTGGCAGATGGAGCCGGTAATTTGAGCCATGGGGGCTCTGCTCTGGTGCTGCACGGTGCTGGTTTTGGGGCTGAAATGGGGGCTTGGGATGCTGCTGGTGTGCCAGGACCAACTCTGATCCCTGGCTGTGCCCTGGTAGCCACAAATTTGCCTGCTACCCATCAGGGTACCCCCACTCAGTCCTCTTGGCACCATTGGTGGTGTGGGGCAGAGCTGCCCTGGCACCCAGAGGTCCCCATGGGCTGCAGGGTTTGCTCTCGCAGGCACTGGCTTTGCTTTCCATCCCTGAGGGTGGTGAATTTGGCTTCATGGGACTATTTTTCTCCCTGTGGGACTTTCACCTTCCCTCTATGGTGCTGGAAGCCCCCTGAGGTGTTGCACATTGGCAGGTGTGCCTAGGCGTGGCACACCTGTAAAGGGCACGTTGAATATGTGTCTGCACCGGGGAGTTTGCAGCCCCAATGTAGGAAAGATGAGCTGGGGATGGGGAGGGAGAGAGCAGAAGGGTTTCAGTGTGCAGTGGGGTACAGTGCTGGCTTGAGGGGTGCTCAAAGCACTTGAGGGCAGCAGGGAACCACTACAGCCATGGTGGTGGGATGGTAGTTGGGAGCCTCTTCGTCGGCATCTGCTGGGGTGGACCCCTAGATCCTGTCCCCCAGGGACATCCCAGCTCTGTGCTGCTCCTGGAGTCTCCCCTGCGTCTCATGCATCTCATGGGCACTTGGGATGCTCAGAGCCAGCTCAGTTGCTCCATTCCCTTTTTCCTTAGCCCCTTGTACCAGGCTAGATCCAACAGCAACTCCGCATGCTCTGGGGCAGAGCTGAGCTCCCCACCAGTGCCCATGGTGCAGCCAGGGCTCAAAGACGAAGGGCCCCTATGCCGAGTTGCAGCATTTCACTACATTGATGATGGGAGGGGGGAGGGGGAGACCAGGCTTGTCATATGTGTGGTGTGGCTGTGCCTGCACGTGGCATGTTTTGGGAGGAGGGTATCCCCGTGCCATGTGTCCATACTGTGCTGTGTTGTTGTTTCTAACCACTGTCTCTGTTCACATGGTGCATGCTGCCCTTTTGCAATGCAGATGCCAGTGAAGGTAAAGTCTTGTTCTCTGCATGTCTCTGGCTTCCCTCTCCCACATGCCACTGTCTTCCCACTGTCACATCCCTGCATGTCACCATTAACCTGCTTCCACCTCCCCTGTCCTCCATTGGCGTCAGTGTGCTTGTGTCTAACAGCCAGGGTCTGTCCTGCCAGCTTGTGATAGGCCTGCTCAGTGCATGTGGCCAAGTGAGGATGTGTCTCCATGCTGGGGTCACTCAGAGCCCTGCAGCATCATGGACCCTTAGGGTCCCCAGGCAGCAGTGGTGATGGGTAACCCCTACTCCCTGCCCCATGACATGACTCTGGGCTCAGCCTTGCAGAGGCACAAAGCTGTTCACCACTCGTCTCCTCTAATCAGACTCCAAAACATGTTTCCCTGCCCTCCGGTGCTGGCCATGTGCTCCCACTGTGGCAGTTTCCCCAGCCTATGCCAGGGAACCCCGAGACTGCTCTAGGTCTGGCTGGAAACATCCCCTATTTGGGGGATGTCTTGGCTGGCACTGAGATCCCTTCTCCACCCTCCAGCTGGGAGGAAGCAGTTTGCACGGCATGAGTGGGCTCAGAAAGCTGCTTACTTGCTGGGTTGCAGCCTGGAGGAGCTCTCCTCCTCCATCTTCAAACACCAGCCCAAGGGCACCCTGCAACGATCCACCTCCTTCCGTCAGGGCCTCGATGAGCCTCTCCAGGGTGACAGCAACACAGGTAAGGTGAAGGATGGTGGGAGCGGCAGGTGGCCCTGGGGGACGCTGGCTTACAGACACTCAGGGTTGTCTTGGGCAGGTCCCAAGCTGATGGCCCTGGAGTGCCTGGAGGGCATGGCAGCTGGTTTGTACTCTGAGCTCTTCACCCTCCTCATCTCTCTCCTCAACAGGTATGTTCTGGGGAGCCAAGGGGAGAGCCAGGCTGAGGGCCCAACAGCACCTGCCTCACTCCTCTGTGTTTTTGTCTTCACTACAGGGCGCTGAAGTCGAGCCAGCACTCGGTGTGCTCGGTGACAGTGGTGGACACCCCTGGGGCGCAAAACCCCGAGTTGGCAGGGCAGAGTCGAGGGGCCACCTTCGAGGAGCTCTGCCACAACTACACCCAGGAGCGCCTGCAGCATCTCTTCCACCAGCGCACCTTCACCCATGAGCTGGAGCGCTACAAGGAGGTAACAAGGATGCCCAGAGCTGCCCTTCCCTCTCTGCACGAGCATCTACATTCTCCCCCTATTTCTTGCCCTGTGGTCACTCTGGACCAGTCCAACCAAAGCAGCCCTGACATGAGCTCAGTGCAGGAGGGCTTCCCCCAGCTCTCCCACCACCGGCAGTGCCTTTGCTGGCAGCTCCAGCCCAGCCAAACAGTTCTGCCTGCAAATGCGTCTACCTGGGAGGTGATGGGGTGGCTGTGAGTGGTGGTGGTGGAGAAGATCGTTGCTGCTGCTTCATCTTGGCAACAACAGGCCATGGAGTCCCTTCCGTGTATCCCAGTTCCCCCTTAGCACACAGTACTGCCCTGTGCCATGCTGGCACAGTGATGGGACTCTGGGAAAGCCCTGCCTCCTGCCTAGACCCCATTGAGACCACCACTCGGACCAGCTGCCGGTCCCTGTTGCTGCTCCCCCACCACGTAGGTACTAACTGCACTTCTCATCCCTCACCAGGAGAACATAGAGCTTGCCCTGACCGACGCTGAGACTGGCTCCTCTGGCTCTGTAGCTGCTGTAGACCAGTCCTCGCACCAGGCACTGGTAAGCACCCACCACACTTTCTTGTGGCCACATCACAACAGTTTGTAGCCAATGAGGTAGCAGCCAGGTGGCTTTCCTGGCCCTTTGGCAAGAGTTAGGTGGGAAGGAGAGAGGCTGCCCCGAAGGCTTGGCTGTGAGAGTGCTGCTGTTACCATGTGTGTAGCCCATATCCCTGGTGCATCCTCCAGTACAGTGTCTCTTGCCACCTTAGGAGCTGCCAGTATTTGCAAGGAGCCCTTAGGTGATCCTCCAGGGTTCTCCAGTCCTTGAGGTGCTTTGGTCCCCAAAGTACTCAAGTCCCCAGGGTGCATGGGTCCCCAAGGTTCTCCAGTCCCTGGCGTGCTCTGGTCCTCAGGGTGCATAGGTCCCTAAGGTGCACCAGTCCCTCTGGTGCTCTAGTGCCTGCTGGAGGAGGCCGCAGAGACTGAGGGGAGCTGGTAGCATCACCCCTGTGCTGGGTTCCATCCCATGAGTGCATGACCATGGTGTTTTCCATCCCAGTGAGCATCTCACTGCCCAGAGTATTACATACGGACTATTTCCCTGCTGGGTCTCCATTAAGCAGAGGCCGTCTTGCATGGTGCTGCTTTGCCTTGCTGCTGACAGCAGCCAAAGTTGCAAGCTTCCTGGGTGGCCTGGATCCCCTGTGTACTCCTGTCCTGCCCTGGAGGGTGCCAGTGTGCTGGGCTGGGTGCAAGCACAGTGTTGCCCACAGGTCCGGTCACTGGCCCGCACAGACGAGGCGCGAGGGCTGCTGTGGCTACTGGAAGAGGAGGCATTGCAGCCGGGTGGCAATGAGGACACCTTGCTGGAGCGGCTCTTCTCCTACTATGGCCCCCAGGAAGGGGGCAAGAAAGGTCAGAGTTGGGCTTGGCACCTCAGGGTTGTGCATAGGCGAAGTGCTGGTCCCTTGACCATCAGCGCTGTGTCTCCCCACAGGGCATAGCTCACTGCTTCCCAGTGACAAGCCCCGGCACTTCCTACTGGGTCACAGCTCAGGCACCAACTGGGTAGAGTATGATGCCACAGGTTGGCTCAACCATGTAAAGCACAACCCAGCCTCCCAGAATGCCTGCGTCCTGCTGCAGGAGTCACAGAAGTGAGTGGGGTCCTGGGGAGGTGGGGGAGGAACGCCATTGTGTTCAAGAGAGGTGGTTTCGGGGGGTGACATCCCTTCTGTGCGCTGCAGGAAGGTCATCAGCAGCCTGTTTGCTGGCCGTGGTGGGTCAGCACTGGTGCTGTCAGGCTCAGTGGCGGGGCTGGAGGGGGGCTCCCAGCTGGCCCTGCGCCGGGCCACCAGCATGCGCAAGACCTTCACCACTGGCGTGGCTGCTGTCAAGAAGAAATCCCTCTGCATCCAAATCAAGCTGCAAGTGGTGAGTGAGGGAGTGCTAAAGGGGTTCCCCAGGTCAGGCTGGGACACTTCTGCATGCCGTTGCTCACCCTGCTGTGCCATGCCTGCAGGATGCCCTCATTGACAGCATTAAGAAGTCCAAGCTCCACTTCGTGCACTGCTTCCTGCCCAAGGCAGCAGGGGCCAGCGGGGACCCCCGAGCTCTGCCATGTCGACGGGTCAGCGGCAGCGAGCTGGAGCTGCCGGTGGCAGAGCACTGTGAGGCTGGGCTCATGCAGCTGGATGTACCCCTCCTGCGTGCCCAGCTCCGTGGCTCCCGCCTTCTTGATGCCCTCCGCATGTATCGCCAAGGTGAGCTGTGCCACCAGCACTCCTGGCACACGGCTGTGGTGTGGTGTGCATCCTACTGTGGGGATGTATGCCGTGGAGGTCCCAAGTGTATCGCCTCTTTTCAAGCTAAAGACCCCCAGGGAATCCCTTCAGTGTGTGCCCCTGCTCCAAGCTCTATGGCTGCCAGTCATCCCCCAGGACGATCCTGTCCCCATCCCCCTCTTCCACGGAGCCATTATTTGCGCTGGGGACAGGCATGGCCTTAATCGGGTGTCTCGGCTGGTGCTGCTGGGTCCTGGCAGCTTTCCTGCTGGCAGACAGGCCCTGTCCCACTGAGGTGAGGGACTGCGCTGTGCTCAGCAATGCATTTATCGATACATGTGGCCAGCTGCCCAGCCGAGGTTTTATTACCTGGAGGCTGGACCCTTTCTGCCATGATCAGAAATCGATGCTGCCAGCACACCTCCTGAATCAATGACCACAGCTAGTTAGCTGTGCCGGGGTCAACATCCCTGTTAATGCCCAATTGTTAATTAAGATGTGGAGGGTCAGCACTGTGAGCCTGATGCAGAAGTTGGCTGTGGCTCAGAGCGAAACTGGAGCAGGGCCTGTTTGCTTGCACAGCTGACACGTGTCTGGGTGCTTCCCCTGAGGTGGGATCTGGCCACTTTCTCCCCAGATCCCAGCAAAAACTGCTGGAGTACATGGCCAAGGAAAACCTCCTGGGGAGGGTCTGGGCGCTGCAGCCATGCCTGGCCCTGTGAGGAGCTTGTTCCATGAGGGATGACCCCATCAGCTCTCCCAAAACATAGGCTTCAGCAAGTCAGGGCACACGGTGTTGTCCCTAGCCATCCCCCTGGGCATCCTGACTGCCCCCACAGCCCTGCTGTCCCTTCTTCCCCCCAGGGTACCCTGACCACATGGTGTTTGCGGAGTTCAGGCGGCGTTTTGATGTCCTGGCCCCACATCTGACCAAGAAGCACGGGCGCAACTACATTGTTGTGGATGAGAAGCGGGTACGTGCCAGGGTCCAGCACTGTAGTCTGAGGTGGTCCCCAGCACCCTTGTGTCACATGAACTAAGCCGGGTGCTGACACCTCTCTCTCCCTGCAGGCAGTGGAGGAGCTCCTGGAATCCCTGGATCTGGAGAAGAGCAGCTACCACATGGGCTTGAGTCGGGTACGATGCCTGATACTGGCTGTGGGTGCCAGCGTCGACACAGGCAGGGGTGGGCACCACAAGGGTGGCACTATTTGCTCCCACCTACAGCATTCCTTTCATGCCTGGGGAATGCAACCCCACAGTGGGACAAGGCCAGTGGCTGCAGAGGGGAGAACCGTGTCCCCACTAGCTGGAGGGTGGCACAGTGTGGCTGGAGGTTTGCCAGCACCCATCGGCATCTTGCCTCACTCCACTCCCGCAGGTGTTTTTCCGGGCTGGATCACTGGCCAGGCTGGAGGAGCAGCGGGACGCCCAGACCAGCAAGAACATCACCCTTTTCCAGGCAGCATGCAGGGGCTTCCTGGCACGGCAGCAGTTCAAGAAGAGGAAGGTTCGTCCCAGCAGCTCTCCCCTCCCTGCTCCACAGAACGATTTCGCCTAAAATGGGCAGCTCAGCCTTTCTGCAGCTGCCTGGCCCAGCACCTCCTCCTCCTCCTTCCCAAGCCCGCCCAGCCATGGGGGGCCGGAGGGAACCAGGGGGCCAGGGGGAACTGGCAGGGAGGGTGCTACTCATCACTGCAGAGGGATGAACAGATGTCTCGTCTCCTGCTAGTATAAAAGAGGGTGTAACATAGGCATGTTAGTAGCACCTCGCCTGCCACAAGATTAGCATTTGGAGAGGCTGGAGGGGATTGAAGAGCAGATAAGCTGGGTGCAATTAGCCCAATGCTAATGAGGGGGATCGTGCTGGGGTGCTGAGCACCCACTCCGCTTTGCCCCACCGGTGGCACCCCACACTGACACTGCCCTGTGCTGACATCGTGCTCCACACAGATCCAGGATTTGGCCATCCGGTGCGTGCAGAAGAACATCAAGAAGAACAAGAAAGTGAAGGACTGGCCCTGGTGGAAGCTCTTCACCATTGTGCGACCCCTCATTGAGGTGCAGCTCACTGAGGACCAGATCCGTGGCAAAGACGTGAGTATCTCTGTGCCAGGGACGCTGGGTGGAGCAGGATGGGCCTGGGGGACTGTTGATCCAGCAACATCCTGCGGTGGGGTGGGATGTGGGATCCTGCAGTGGGGTGAGATGCAGGACCCCATGGTGGGGTGGGATGCAGGATCCTGCAGCAGGATGATATACAGGACCCCGTGGTGGGGTAGGATGCAGGATCCTGTGGTGGCATCCCGCAGTGGAGTAGGATTCAGGAGCCCACAGTGGGTGGGATGCAGGAACCCAGGGAAGGATGAGATGCAGGACCATGGATGCCTATGCCCTATCAGCGCCAGGCTCGAGTTGCTCCCTAATTTACAAATCAGCATGTCATTAGCATCCCGAGACCCAGCCATTGCTTGAGACCAATTACAAGGCATAGAGAATGGAAATGGAAACATGCGCTGAGAGGCATGTGCAGGGGCTCTGTGCTGCACTGGCAACCAGACACTGGAGACCTTGCTGAGGCCACCCGGCACAGAGCCTCTGCCTGGCTCAGCTTTCACCTGAACCCATCGGCCACCCAGTATGGGGGCATCTGGGCTCCCTTCTTCCTCCTCCCAGCCTGGTCTGGGACCAGAGGAGGGGAGAGAAAGATGTGCTTGAAGCTGGCAGGAAGGCACGCCTCCTCGGTGCCTGCTGGTGGTCCCTGGGCATCCCGGTGGGCCCCCTCCCTCCTCACCTGGTCTGGTTGAACCCAAACCCTTTAGCAAGCTCCTGATGGGTGGGTTTGCTCCCACCCCCTCTCACAGGGAGTGCAGGGACCCCTCTCTGGCTTTGCCAAGACTGACTGGTGTTTCGACACCATTTATGGGGTTGGAGTCAGCACGGCGGCAGAGAGGGTTGGGGAAAGTCCCTGCCCGGCCCTTGGCAGGAGAGTGCAGCCCCTGCCTTGGGGAGCCCCCACCCTGCCCATCAGCACTGAGGGTTGCTGGGGGGGTATGGAGACCTGCCAGGCTTCTGCCTGCCGACCTCTTTCCCTTGTGCCTGCCCCCTCCCTCATTGCCCGCTCTGTTGCAGGAAGAGATCCAGCAGCTGAAGAGCAAACTTGAGAAGGTGGAGAAGGAGCGTAATGAGCTCCGGCTCAACAGTGACCGTCTGGAGAGCAGGGTAGGCACTGGGACAGGAATGCAGTGCCCTTCTGGCCTGTCCCAGTGCCTGCCCCATAGTTCTGTTTCCCCCCAGATCACAGAACTGACATCGGAGCTGACAGACGAGCGAAACACCGGTGAGTCAGCCTCCCAGCTGCTGGATGCCGAGACAGCTGAGAGGCTGCGAGCTGAGAAGGAGATGAAGGACCTGCAGGTACATGCACCTCTCCCTAGGCTTGCAGCATCTCCTGGCCCCTTCCTCTGTGCTCACCATGGCCATGTCCCCTCATAGGCCAAGTATGATGCTCTGAAGAAGCAGATGGAGTTGATGGAAATGGAGGTGATGGAGGCTCGGCTCATCCGGGCGGCCGAGCTGAATGGGGAGCTTGATGATGATGATTCAGGTACTGTCCTGCCTCCAGTGCTCACCACATCCTAAGTGCCACACTCTGAGTGTCCGATGGTCACAGCACTGTGCCCCACTGCCCACGGTGGCCCTGCACCACCCCACACTGCCCCTTGGTGACCCTGTTTCCCCACACAGGTGGCGAATGGCGGCTGAAATACGAGCGGGCAGTGCGGGAGATTGACTTCACCAAGAAGCGACTGCAGCAGGAGCTGGAAGATAAGCTGGAGGTGGAGCAGCAGAGCAAGAGGCAGCTGGAGCGGAAGGTGAGTGGGACTCGGCCCCAGGGACCCCCCCAGTCTTCTCAGCATGGGGATGGACAGGGGACAGGCAGTGCTGCCTGCTTGGAGCTGAAGAAGTATGTGGCCAAGGCAGAAGGGATATGGTGGCTTCCCAGAGCCCTCACTGCCATGCCTGCTCCTGCCTGCAGCTGACAGACCTGCAGGCAGACAGTGAGGAGAGCCAGCGGGCGCTGCAGCAGCTGAAGAAGAAGTGCCAACGCCTGGCTGCAGAGCTGCAGGACACCAAGCTGCACCTCGAGGGCCAGCAAGGACGCAACCACGACTTGGAGAAGAAGCAGCGAAGGTGAGAAATTGGTGGAGAGGACACAGGGGAACAACATCCTTTCTGTGGGGGGAACAGCATCCTCACCATGTGGCAAGCATTCTTGCAAAATGGTGTTACCATTTTAGCAGGGCTTTGGGCACTTACCCAGCTCCCACTTGGCTGAGGTGTCTCCAGCGGGATGGGGCTGTCCTTGCTGGATGTGTTCACTACACGGGGGGAACCCTGATGCCCTTCTAGGGGAGCCCAGAGCTGTGTGATGTCTTTGTGCGGGGCTGCGCCCTGTGGTGAAGGCTGCTTATGCCCCATGGCTGTGCTCAGCACTCACTCTTATCCTATCCTCTCTCCCTGCCCCAAAGTTTACTAACATTATTAAGCAGCAGGGATGCTTTCATCTCATTATGGTAATGATCACACACACAAATACAGCGAGAGAATCCAATCTAATTAATTTCAATTTCCGCGGATTGGAGCCTGTGCTAATGCAGCTGTTTATTACCCAGCACGAGGAAAAATGGGGATTAGCTGCCAAGGTGTTTAACACAGGTCACAAACTCAAGTGAGGAGTTGTTTTCCAGGCCCCAAAGGCAGTGATTTAAGAGCAAACCCTGCTGATCCTATCCCAGGGGCATTGGGAGAGGCTGCCCTCGTGCTGCCTGGCTCCAGGCTGTGCTGAGCACTCCTCATCCAGGGGCTCATGTTGCCTGGGAGGATGGGACTGGTGCTTTCTCACATGGGACTGTGGCACTGGGCTGCAGCTGGAGAAGCTAAGCTGCTAGAGAAGCCCCTTTCTGCAGGAGACCCCCTCCATGTCCTGCAGACCCTCCCCCGTCCTGCAGCCCTGCTGTGTCCTACATGGAGAATACAGTGCCTCTGGCTGACTTCACATAACCAAGCCCCCACTGTTAGCAGCCACAGTCCTTGCTGGCACATGCCAGCCCTGCAGAGTGGGGGGTCTGTGCTGCAGCGCTGATTGAAGGCATCAGGAGGACTTTCTCCAAGTGGCTCCGTGACACTGTGCTGGCAATTAAAGGCTCAGCAGCAGCACGTTTCAAATGAGCACTGGGAGGCACGCTGCTCTTCTTGGCGCCTGCTGCCATGGGATGGGGATACCCGGAGCAGTGCTGGTAGCATGGGGCTGGGGACCTGTCCCTGGTGCATGTCGTGGGGTGGAGAGTGCCCAGCCCATCTCACTCTCTGCACACAGGTTCGACAGTGAGCTCTCACAGGCTCATGATGAGGCACAGCGGGAGAGGCTGCAGCGGGAGAAGCTCAGTCGTGAGAAGGATGTGCTGGTGGCTGAGGTCTTTGGCCTCAAGCAGCTGCTGGAGGTGAGCAGCCCCTGGTCCTCTCCCCAGTGCCCCCAGCTGGAGAGTGCCCTAGACTCACAGTGACCCACTATCTTGGCAGGACAAAGACTCAGACATCACAGGGCTGACGCAGAAGGTAGAGGTGCTGGAGGCAGAGCTGCAGGACATCTCCTCCCAGGAGTCAAAGGATGAAGCGTCCCTGGCCAAGGTGAAGAAGCAGCTGAGGGAGCTGGAGGCGAAGGTCAAAGACCAGGAGGAGGAACTGGATGAGCAGGCTGGGACCATCCAGATGCTGGAGCAGGTACAGTGGGGAGGGATGAGGTTTCTGGGCGGGGTGGTTTCATGTAGGGCTGTTATTATCTGGGCTGGGCTTGCCCAGGAAGAGAAGACGGTCGCCCTCAGCCCAGCGTTGGGCCAGGCATCACGGCTGCCTACACGGCACCTGTCTCTCTGTGCCATGGCCCAGCAGGTCACTGTGGGACAGGCAGCCCGGCTGGCTTCAGACCGGGGTCTTTTGTGGGTGAGTGGCACCCAGGGAGCAGCATAGGGGGGTCCCCATATGCCCTTTCCTATGACCATGTGCCCCCCATTTGCAGGCCAAGCTGCGGCTGGAGATGGAGATGGAGAGGCTGCGGCAGACCCACGCCAAGGAGGTGGAGAGCCGTGATGAGGAGGTGGAGGAGATTCGGCAGTCATGCCAGAAGAAGGTAGGACTCAGCTATGGTCCCTCTGGCTAAGGGGGAGCTAGGATGCATCCCTGTCCCTCGACTAGGTGCCGGGAGCTACCAGCCAGGCACCGTCAACGCAGCGCTTGGCTCCTACATGGCCGCAGCCCAGCTCTGCTCGCCCAGCAGGTCCGACTGGTCCCTCTGCTGCCCTGGCCTGTGTGCACTGGGCTTTGCACCTCCAGTTGTGTGAACACCCAGTTCGTGGTGTAAACCGGCATTCCCAGTATGTGGGAACACACAAGAGGAGGGTCCCAGCCCCTTCCTGCTGCCCTGACTGGTTGTCCATGCTGTCCCCCAGCTGAAGCAGATGGAGGTGCAGCTGGAGGAGGAATATGAGGACAAGCAGAAGGTGCTGAGAGAGAAACGAGAGCTGGAGAGCAAGTTGTCTGCTGTCAGTGAGCAGGTAGGTTGGGAGGTAAACAGACAGCTTTGAGAACCCTGATGTGGCCTTGGGTGCCTCGCTGGCATGGTGCCCTGGCACGGTCACCCCTGCTGCAGGCCAACCAGCGGGACTTTGAGACGGAGAAGCGCCTGCGACGGGACCTGAAGAGGACTAAGGCACTGCTGGCTGATGCACAGATCATGCTGGACCACCTGAAGAACAATGCCCCCAGCAAGAGGGAGATCGCCCAGCTCAAGAACCAGGTATGCATCCAGACTCCCCCCTCCAAAACCCGACAACCCTCAAAGGGACATGGGGTCTCCCTGTCCCCCAGCCGGGTGCTGAGCTGCATCCCCACAGCTGGAGGAGTCAGAGTTCACCTGCGCAGCTGCCGTCAAGGCCCGCAAGTCAATGGAGGTGGAGATTGAAGACCTCCACCTGCAGATTGACGACCTCACCAAGGCCAAGGCAGCAGTAAGTGATTTTGGGGTGCAATGCATCATGATGGGACCATGCTGGCCAGGTGACTCTACACTGTTTGGGGTGGTTTTGGGAGGTGGGTGCCCTGCTCCTGGCATACAGTGGGAGAGACAGGTGGGTCCCTGCAGCTGGAGGAGCAGCTGAGCCGGCTGCAGCGGGAGAAGAACGAGGTGCAGAGTCGGCTGGAGGAGGACCAGGAGGATATGAATGAGCTGATGAAGAAGCACAAGGCAGCTGTGGCGCAGGTGAGGGGAAACGGCACCACGGCACCCCTGCGCCCCATAACACCCCTCTCAGAGCCAGTGCAGTGGGGTCCCTGCTGACAGCCCCAGCATGTCTACAGGCATCCCGGGACCTGGCACAGATGAATGACCTCCAGGCGCAGCTGGAGGAGGTCAGCAAGGAGAAGCAGGAGCTACAGGAGAAGGTGGGGAGCACTGACATCAGGCATGTGCATGCACCCCGAGTGAAGATGGGGGGATGGGAGGCACCTGTAGATCCACTGCCCATGCTATGGTGGGGGGGCTATACACTGGGGCATGCAGAGCAGTCCCATGGGGAGCTGGGGAGCTCTCCACTGGGGTGGGAGCAGCACGGCTGGCACCTCTGCTCCAGGACCAAGGAGGTTATGGTCGAGGCTGAGGCTCTGCCCTCCCCACAGCTGCAAGGCCTGCAGAGCCAGCTGGAGTTCCTGGAGCAATCCATGGTGGACAAATCACTGGTGAGCCGGCAAGAGGCCAAGATCCGTGAGTTGGAGACCAGGCTGGAGTTTGAACGGACACAAGTCAAGCGCTTGGAGGTAGGTGCTGGGCTCTCCCTCCACTCCAGCTGGGACTGGGATGCAATGGGATCACGATGCAAAGCTTCCCAGGGGATCCACCAGGTGCGTCCCCAGTATCCTCTCCCCAGGACCCATCAGACTGCAGCCGTCCCCTGCTGGCAGCCTATCCTTGTCCCCATCCCTGCAAGGAAAGCTCCCTGCAAGTGCTGATAACAGTAATCCACCTCCCAGCTTGGCAAAGTGCTGCTCTTTCCCTGCATTGACTTAGGGAAATTATAGACTCTTCTGGCCCCGCTAAATGCAGCCTGCTTTATATTCTGCCTTTGCAGCTCTGCTGGGGAGCCGAGCAGCTTAGCTCTCCTCTTAATATTTTGCGAGCTGTTATTTCCCTTCCCTGCTCTCTCTGCCGGGACCATAAATATGCAGGGGCTGGCTCTGCGGCTGAGGGAGAATGGGAGCTATTTTTTCCCTACGTTACACGCTGTAATTACTTCACACACAGTTAAATCTATTTTTCCAATTCGACAAAGCCCCTGCGGTTGTTCTGCCCCTTCCCTGGCCCTGGGGTTTTTTCTCCTCCATCTCCTGGTGTAAATTCAGAGGGATGGGTTGGGATCTGTCCTTGTGTGAGCCCAGGGTGGGTGTTTATGTGTGGTGAGGGGTCCATGGGGGTATCTGAGGCGACCCTGTTCACAGAGCCTGGCCACACGGCTGAAGGAGAACATGGAGAAGCTAACGGAGGAGCGAGATCAGCGTGCAGCTGCTGAGAACCGGGAGAAGGAGCAAAACAAGCGGCTGCAGCGACAGCTTCGTGACATCAAGGAGGAGATGGGTGAGCTGGCCAAGAAGGAGGCGGAGGCCAGCCGCAAGAAGCACGAGCTGGTGAGGCACCCACAACGTGGGGCTGGGCAGGATGACAAGGGGATTTACCTCGCGTACCAAGCTCACCCTGTTCCCTTCCTACAGGAGATGGACCTGGAGAGCCTGGAAGCTGCCAACCAAAGCCTGCAGTCAGACCTGAAGCTGGCCTTCAAGCGCATCGGGGACCTGCAGGCAGCCATCGAGGATGAGATGGAGAGCGACAGCAATGAGGACCTCATCAATAGGTGAGAGCGCCTGGGCCTGGCTCCCACCTAAGGCACGTCACCAGGGCCACTGCTTCTCCTCACCACTTCTGAAATGCCATGAGGACCCCTCTGCCCAGCCCTAGCAGGATGCCATCTGTCCATCTATCCATCCTTGCACTGTGCACATGTGCATCTGTCTATTTACCCATGCATCTGTCCATCCATGCATTGTGCACCTGTGCACATGTGCATCAGTCCTCACATCTGTGCCTCCATCCCTCTCTCCACCTGTAGCCCCCATGCAGCTTAACCTGTTTGTGCAGGTACCTGAAATGCAGCCAGGGCCCTTCTGGCTGGCTGGCAACAGCCTGGGGTGGCCCAGGAGCCAGGGCAGTGCAGACTGGCCAGAGGTCTGGGAAGCTGGGATCCAGTCCAGCCCAGGACACTGAGATCCAGCCCAGGATAGAATCATAGAATCATTTTGGTTGGAAGAGACCTTTAAGATCATCAAGTCCAACCATTAACCAGCACCACCAGGTCATCACTAAACCATGTCCCTCAGCACCACATCTACACATCTTTTCAACCCCTCCAGGGATGGTGATTCCACCACCAGGCTTCCCTGGGCAGCCTGTGCCAGGGCTTGACAACCCTTTGAGGGAATAATTTTTTCCTAATGTCCAACCTAAACCTTTCCCCTGGCACAACTTGAGGCCACTTCCTCTTGTTCTATTGCTCGTTCCTTGGGAGGAGGGACTAACCTCGACCTCACTTCAGCCTCCTTTCAGGCAGTTGTAGAGAGTGAGAAGGTCTCCCCCGAGCCTCATTTTCTCTAGACTAAACGACCCCAGTTCCCTCTGCTGCTCCTTAGAAAACCTGTGCTCCAGACCCTTCACCAGATTTGTTGCCCTTCCTGGGAGACACTCCAGCGCCCAATCCAGGATGCCAGGATCCAACCTGGTGCAGCTCCATGAAATGGGTGCAGGGCAGCCCCACCTCTATCCCCTGGCCCTTCCCCACCATTTAATTTGTCCTCTATTTGTTCCCCACCAGCTTGGGGATTTTTTTTTAATTTGTGGGTTTTTTTAACTTCTTTTCATTTGATTTCTTTCTGTTGTGTTTCTCCCTCCTCAACACCCCCCTAACCCCTCCCAGTTTACAGGACATGGTGGCAAAGTATCAGAAAAGAAAAAGTAAACTGTGAGGAGCTTCTCTTTCCTTCCTCCCCTCCCCTAACTCCCACCTCACCCCCTCAGGCCGGGGCCCCGCATGTCACTGGCCACCTCTGCATGCCCTAACAGCATCCAGAGCAGGGCACAGCACGCGCATAACTGCATCCCACGTGGGAGGGACAGGAGATGAGTCCCCAGGTTGGGACAGGGGATGATGCTCTGCCGTGGCTGACAATGAGCATATCAACATGGAGCGGTGATGGAATCCCGCTACCATGCACAGTTAATATCCCCACCATGGTTGCTCCCCTGTGACCAGGGTCCAGCTTAACTAACAGCATGCACACCCAGACATAAATTGAGTTTGATATGGAGTTTAATTCTGATGGTTATAAAACCTAGAGTTTATTTATGGGGCTCATTGGGGGGTTTTTTGTTGTTGTTCTGTGTGTGGGGGGGGTTGTTGCTTTGTTTGTTGTTGCGTTGTTTTTTTTTTCCAAGCCCAGCGTTGCCTGGATGTATTGCAGGGGAAGGAGCTGCATGTGATGGAGTGCACCTGGTTGCTTTGAATTTAACAAGGAGGATTCATAGACAGGGTCTATCCCTGTCTGTGTTTATTCCCAGGCAGGGAATAAACCCGAAGCCAGGCAGATAAAATGGCCGTTTAAGATGATATGATCTATCCCTTCTCTGGCAGTGGCTCAGTGGGAGCCCTTGCCTCTCACTGGCTGGCTGTGGGGTGAGGAGAGGGGACTGTGCCACATCGATTTTCTTATAGATCCCAACGGTACTGCCATAACCCTAATGAAAGCAGTAAGCAGTTAGGTATTAAGGGAGATTTATGCAGGGATGCTTTTAACGTGGAGGAATGGATTTTGCAATGCATACGACACCTTCTTTCTAAAAGCAATCAATATGGCTATGAACGGCCATTATAAATTAGATGGTTTAAGCCAGATAGGACTTTTTTTACACCAGGACATAAATCAGGGGCTCTCCAGCACGGTAGGGCTGTAAATCTGCCCTACACCCGCCTTGCCAGAGTCATTTCTGTTCTGCCTGCTAAACTCCTGTTTACCCAGGGACATCAACATCGCTCTTCCTGCTGTAATTTTGCACTCAATGGTGGCCTATAAAATGAACTCTCTTCTTTCCTTCCCACCTCTGGAGCTGGAAATCTGTGTTTCTGGAGCCTGTTGCCCCAGTGTTGTCCCTGCTGTCTTATCTTTCCAGCCCCAGAGCTGTGCAGTGGCAGGAGGGGAGGTTGGGCAGAGGGTGCAGTAGCCCCTTGGTCAGGCAGAGGGTTGGTTTGGGGGCTCAGGGAGCCCCTAACATGCAGGTTGAGCTGTATGCATGCAGGTTGCACCCTGGGAGATGGAGCAGGACCACGGAATGGGGTTTCGCCCATGCAAGGATACACAGGCAGTGGGTGTTGGAGGGTTCAGTGCCTGCCAGTGCAGTTTTGCCTCCCCAGGAATCAAAATCTCACTTCCCCATGCTCACCTCTTGCTTTCTCCTGCTCCAATCTGCTCCTTTGGCAGCGATGGTGACTCAGATGTCGACTCAGAGCTAGAGGAGCGTGTGGATGGGGTGAAATCCTGGCTCTCCAAGAACAAAGGCTCCTCCAAAGCGCTTTCGGATGATGGCAGCCTGAAGGGTAGCAGGTTGGTACAGGGCTGGCTGGCGGAGGATGGTGTGCTGTGCCAGCCGATGGCCAGGACGTAGGGTGGGTACACATGGGATGTGGTACTCTGGGTGCCATGCTTTTGCTTGGTATTTGTGTGGCCAGCAGCCAGGGAAGGGTTAACACTGGCAAGCAGCTTGGTCTCCATTGGGGGGACATGTCTCACTGCTGAAGGGGACCTTCCTGGTTCCCCTCCCTAGCATTCTACCAGCTGCAGCACCAGGGCCCACGGACATCTGCAGCCCCCAGCCCGTCGGCCTCCCCAGGGTTCACAGTGTTGGGCTCTAGCCCTGTACATTGTCCCCCTGCTCCAGGGCTGGATCCCTGTCTTTCCTTCCCTCATCTGCAGCACCACTACATACCTCCCTGCCCCTCTCATCAAACACAGGCTGCCCACAGAGCCCCTGGCAGAGGTGCGGCACATGGCCAGGTACCCCCATGGCTCAGGGCCAGTGTGGAGCTGGCGCATACAGCCCCACTCCCATTCCCCACAAAAAGTGCTTGACTGCTGAGGGCAGATTGCTTTTATCCAAACCCAATTTCCTAGCAGGGCTCTGGGAGTCCCAGAGGACTTCTCCCCTCTGACGAGCACGAGGGAAAGATCTGAGATGTTTTTTTCTTAATTGGTATAATTTATTCAGCAGTGCAGATGTAAAACATTTTGTTATTGGAGATAATTCCACCTTTTCTGAAGTCAGGAATCAAACGCAGCAGCTCTAGGTAGCCAACAATGAAATAAATTGAACACAACACTTTAAAGGGGAATCAAAGTGCCAGGCTAGAACAATTCTCACATTTACATGACATTTTTCCACAATGCCATTTCCTGCTGACGCAAATTACCGAGGCTGCCTCACTGCCTGCCTCCCGCTCGCTCATCTCCCTCTCTCACTCATCTGCCCGGTGTGTGTGCGCGGCCACGGTACCGCTGGCACAGGTCAGCCGTACCAGACGGTCCTGAAGGTGAGGAGCGACCGGTGTCGGTGTTGAGCTGCCTCAGCTATAGGAAGCGGCCAGGCCTCAAGGACTCCATAGGTGGCCATGGGGACGAGCAGACACTCTTCAGCACGCTCTGTGAGCGACCACCTTCCCCTGAGCATGCTGCCCGCAGAGTGGCTCAGGGTAGTGAGCCCGAAGACCGGGCAGCCGTCATCACCCGCGCCTTCGCTGATGCTAGTAGCCGGGCTCGGCAAGGGCTCGGCAAACGTTGGTCCCTCTCGGCCACTGATGTTGAGAAAGCCTCCACTGCCTCAGCGCCAGTGAGCCGGGCTTCCTCCACCTCCTGGCGTGGGCTGGAGTATGGGGACGAGGGGGATGAGAGGTACTCGGTGCTGAGCTTCGCCCTCTCTAGCCCCGGGAGCTTGCGGAGCCGACGTGGGGGACCGGAGGGTCGCCCCGAGTCACGGCTCTCCCTGGCACGCAGCCACCTGGATGAGGTCGATGAAGGGTCCCGCGGGCAGCCTACCCTGGCACGCAGCTTCTCCGTGCCCCCCCGGCCCCGCAGTACCGCCTCCGAGGATGGGGGTTCCGGGGATGCCCGCCCTGTGCGGCACCACTCCTACCTCGACCCTGACCTGGAAGCCGCCATCCAGGAGGTGCTGAGCTACCGCCCACCGCGGGCCAGGGGCTGCTCCAGCCCGGAGGCTGACTCTGGGGACGACGGCCGGAGCATGCGCAGCATAAGAAGTGTGCGGAGCGCGGCCCCCCTGGGTGCTGCCGACCGACCCCCTGGCAGCCTCCGTCGCTCCGCATCTGCCCTCGACTTTTCCCGGCGCACCAGCGAGCACCACAGCAGCTCAGGCTCCTCCGAAGAAGAGGAGGGGCGGAAGAAGAAGGGTACCAAGAAGCGTGCTAAGAAGTCTAAGAAGAAATCCAAGAAAAAGAAGAAGCAGCAGCAGTCATCATCCGACTCGGGTTCGCCCTCTGATTCTTCCTCTGATTCCTCCTCCGGCTCCACTAGCTCCTACGGGAGCACCTCCAGCATCAAGAAGGGCCCAAAGGTGGTGGGGGATGAGGACTTAGGACGTCCTGGTCGGGGCAAGAAGGATGAGAAGAAGCGGAAGAAGCAGGTCGACAGTCTGATGATGAAGTACTTGTATCGTCCCGAGAGTGACTGAGGCAGGAGGTGGGAGTGGTGTGTGCTGTGCAGCATGAACCTCCCTGTGTGCCACTAACCGCTATTCCTAACCCTTGCCCGGCTCTGGGCATGGAGCCCACTTCCACTGGGCACCCTGGGATAGGGCACTTCACTGTGCCCACAGCAGCCTTGCTTTTGGGGTGCTACAGGGCATCCCTGACACATCTCCAGCCGTGGAGAGCATCATCAGCATGGCCACAGCAGGACTGGCAGCTGTCCGTGCTGCCAGGACATAGCATGTTTGGGATTAGCAGCTGTGGGACACTGGGAAACTCTAATCCCTTCCCAATTCCCATGATGCAGCTGAATTTATTCCTTCAGGAAGTGTAAGGACTTGCTGGATGCCAAGTCATCCCCACTCACCTCAAGGGATTTGCCACTCTGGGGATGGCAGTGAGTCCCAAAGATGTTGGGGGTGAGCGGGATGACTACTAACATGTACCCTCTGTAGTGTGTGAGCGTGGGGTGGGTGCTGGGGGCTGAGGGGTGTTTCTCAGGGTGGCTGCATCCTGCTGCCCTGTGCTGTGCAGGGTGCCCATAATGGGGAATCGGGGCATGAACAGCCTCACACTGCAGGGCTGTGCACCCTGTTTGAGGGCAGAGGAGAAGGTGCGCAGCAATTTCAGAGCAGATGTGATCCTTTCTGAAGGCTTGAACAGGAGAAGGGCTGAAGGAGAGGAAAAAAGCCTTTTGGAAACATGGTCCCAGTCGGGCTGCCTGCTGCCTATCTGGGGCCAGCGATAGGATCATGGGGTGGCAGGGTGAGAAGAAATGCTCCCAGCACCCACCCACAGGCTCTAGTGCAACCACGAGCCCTGGGGTGTGTACCCATGGCCCTATACCTTTTTCGGGGTGCTGGGTGCCATGGGGGTGACAGTCTCCAGACAGGCTCGGCTTAGCCCCAGGAGCTCAGTTCAGCCTGGTGGGATGTCAGTCACATGGAGCATGCCCCAAATATCTTGGCAATAATAAAAAAGGTGATGATCGAGGCTCCATCCAGCTGTCTGCCAGCGTGTGCCAGCTCACCATGGCACCCAGTGCAGCCATGCTGGGGGCATAGAGCCCTACCTTGACGCCCACTGACCCTTTTCTCTCCCGCACAGCCCCCCAAGCTCCCGGCACCACTTCTCCTACGACCGATGGGACGAGGAGCAGGACACCGGGGACAGCACACGCCGCTCCTCCCGCAGCTCCCCCAGCGCCAGCGAGACAGAGAGCCGACCTGCCGAGACCCCTGCCTAGCTCCTTCCCCCAACTTCCTGTCACCACAGAAACACTTCAGCTCCACGAAGCCACCCAGGGCAGCTGGTATTTCTTCTGCATGAGATGGTGGGGGGCGGAGGGGAACACACACAGCCGCCCCCCAGCTCTTGCAATGGTTGGGGGGAGCAGCCCAGCCAGCTCTCTGGATGCAGCCCCCCCACCCTCCCACATCATGTCTGTCCTTGGTGGCAGAGCCAGCACCTCCAGTACCCTGGATCTACTCCTCAGTGCCTGCTGGCTTCTTACTTTATAACTTAAACTCCACACCCCCAGGCATCCTGCCGTCCTCTTAAGCCCCTTTTAGTTGAGCCAAAGACGTCTCTCGCTGGACAGGCCCTGGGGAGCAGCCATCCCACAGCCGGGAAGGGGACATGGGGATGGGGTCCCACACACCTCCCCCCCACACCCTGGGTTGTTGTCGCCCCTCTCCCTGGCCCCCCACCCCTGCCTGGTTGTTTTGCACTAGCCCAGCTGTGCGTCCCCCAACCCTTACTCCCTTTACTTTCAGTATGAAAATAAATGTCATTTCTGGCTGGTGACATTGGCTGCTGTCTGCTTTGCATGCTGGGTGGAGATCACCCCATTTTGGGCGGGGGGGATGCACTGTGGTGAGGTCTGGTGAGATGGATCCAGCCCCAGCAAAGATGCAGGGCTGCATGGAGGAGCTAAACCCGGGCCCTTCCCTGAGCCCACTGCACCCATGGGTGATGGGGAGAGGGCAGACAGCCCTTGTGGGTGCTGGCACTGAATCATTTATCAATCTTCATAAATATGCAGAAGAGAAGGAGGGATGGGAGCCCTCTGCCTGCCAGCATTTATTATTTAACATAGGAGATGATGATGTTCATTGCTGACCGCCTGTGCAGCACGCATCTCGGCCTCAGCTCCAGCACCCACCAGCCCAGGCTAGACACTGCCCCCACCCCCAGGGACCTCCAGGGACCCTGGCAAACCAGGTTGTTTTATCCTTTTCCTCACCACCCTTTGGAAACAAATGGGCCAAGCTCAGCACTCACTGCCATAAAGCCATGCTGCGCTAATGCGCTTTCATTAAGTGGGAGCGATCTAATGATAATAAAATGGCACATTTAACATTAAAACATTTAACTTGACTCCTAAGCGAGTGTATCTCTCTGCACTGTTCCAGCTCCATCTTCATGAGGCTGACAAAGCTCCTTAATTTGTTTCCGAGGAGCGGGTGCTCAGCAGAGACAGCTTGGCACCACACAGCATGCAGGATGCTGGGATGCAGGGATATGGGGATGCTTGGGATGTGGGGAGGCAGGGGACCAGGATGCTGGTATGTGGGGATGGAGAGATGTGGGAATATGGGGATGGAGGCATGGAGGGTACCAGGATGCTAAGATATAGGGACAAAGGAGTGGAGTATGTGGATGTGGGGATGTAGGGTAGGTGGGGTGGGGGTGGAAGGGTGCTAGGATGCAGTGTATTGAGACACCAGAATGCAGGGAGATGGAGATATGTGGGGATGCAGGGGTGCCAGCACAATGGAAACAAGGTCGGCTTCTCTGTACCTACAGTGCTGCCTGGAGCACGCCAGGGAAGCGAGTGATGGTGAAGGGAGCCGTGCTGTGGGATGGCTCCTCGCCCAGGCTCAGCTGGCACAGCAGCTTCCCCACCACTGGCGCCAGCTTGAACCCGTGGCCTGCCGGGGAGGAGGGCAGAGGTGTGGGGGTCACAGCAACCCCCACAGCCCCAGCCAGCTTGGGGTGCTGCAGGGGAGTGGGTTCCTTCACCTACCCGAGAAGCCAGCCCCGATGATGATGTTGCTGAACTTCGGGTGCCGGTCCAGGATGAAGTCTTCATCTGGGGTGTTCTGGGGGAGGGACAGTGTCTTGTCTCCTGGACCCAAGGTTGAAGGGGGAAGGGATGGCAAGGTCCTCTTCGGGGTGGGGGAGGAGTTGGGACCCCAGACACCTGGGTCCCACTCTTTGAGGGGGTCTCACCGTGTAAAGGCAGGTCTCCACCAAGGCTGGTTGGGGCTCCAGCCCAGGCAGGTAGCTGCTGATGAAGTTGCTCAGGAGAGCGATGTTGGAGCGGAGGTAACTCGAGGGGTCCTGGTCCCGCTCCTCGGGGTCAGTGGGGCTGCCATGGTGGTAGCACACCTGAGGGACAGCTGGTCAGGAGTGGGGCTGGCCAGAGGATTCCCCCTGCTGCCACCATGCTCCACTCACCTTGACCAATCCTGGGTACTCGAGGGCCGGCAGCCCGTAGATGCTATGTGGGGCTTGGCTTAGCCCCAGGGTGAGGAAGCAGGGACTGACTCTGTCCACACCAGGGGTCCCCAGCACCTTCTCCCTCCAGTAGCAGACGTTGACGCGCAGGGGCTGAGGTCACCACATTAGCCTTGGCCACTAGTCATGTCACCCCATGGTGCCACTGGCCCTTACCTGCAGTGGCAGATGGAGACCCAGGGGTGCCACGAGGGCACCAGTCCAAGCTCCAGCTGTTATGATGAGCCGGGGAGCTTGGTACACTCCTCCTGTAGTGGTGATGGTGAGCATGGCCCCAGGTTCAATGCGCAGCACCTTCTCCCCATCCCGCAGGGTGCCCCCATGCCGACAAAAGACATCCTGAGTGGGGATGGTGATGAGAGGTGGCTGTGGGGATTGAGCCAGAGGATACCCATCCCGTGCCATCCCATCCCATCCCATTCCATCCCATCCCCTCAGCAGCACCCACCTGCACTGCCCGCAGTGCCCGGTCAGCGAAGAGCACCCCACCGGTGCCATCCCACAGGGCCACCTCACCAGCCTGGAGCCGGAGGCCAGGGAATCGCTGGGCCAGCATTGTGGCATCGAGGATCTCACCAGCACCCAGGCTGTGCTGATAGTCCTCCAGTTCTGGGTTACCAGCTGGCCCCAGTATCACCAGACCCGTCTGCCTGCACACCACCAACCAGGTCAGCTCTCCCCTTGCCTCCTCCCCACGCAGACCCCCTCTTGCTTTGTCCTTTGGGGAACCGAGGTACAGTGGCATTGGTGATGCTCAGGGTGTGCTGTGCCCTGGTGCTGGGTCACCCCACTGTGGGATACTGGGTGATATGGGCAGGGCATGTGGGGTGATGCATGGGGAGGATCCAAATGCCAGGATTGCTCTCCCTCATCCCAAATATAGGAAGTGCCAACAGCCCCAGCAGCAGGGGATCATTTAGATCCTCATTTCCCTAATAGTACTTCATTTATGGAGCCCTATAAATCAGGTGGAGCCGATAGCTGCCTGCCAGGATGGCCTCATCCTGCCCAGCACTGCACCCCAACTGGGCAGAGGCCACAGCCCCCAGCCCAGTCCCGCGGGGAGGGGATGGTGCCCAGCATGGGTTGCATCCCTTTCCCCGTTACCTGTAGAGGCTGGTGCTGGCCTCGGCCTCCAGCCGCTGCCAGAGGTGGAAGCTGTCGGGCATCATGCGGGCATAGGTTGCCTGGGCATAGGCACTGCGGGTGATACGGCTCTGCCCGTGTGAGCTGCCCCGTGAGTGGGGCAGCAAGAACTGTGGGGCAAGGGGGATGTGAGGTGACCCTAGCTCCTGGCACCCATCATACCAGTGCTGTGCCATGGCAGACACCTGCCCAGCCCACCCTGCCAACTATGGTGCTGAGAAACAATGGGAAATGAGGGTCCTGGCACTGGGGACAAAGGTATCCTGGGACTGGGGACAAGAGGGTTCTGGCACTGGAAACATGGGGATGCTGGCACTGGGGACACAGGGGTCCTGGTGCTAGGGACATGGGGAACCTGACACAGAGAGCATAAGGGTGTTGGCAAAGGGACCAGGGCTGCTGGTAGCAGCTTCTCTCCATGTCGGGGTAGAGAGCACAAAGGTCTCCAGGTGGCTACCCCAGTGAGTGAGGGCTGGGGACATAGTGGGACAGGGACATTGCAGTCTTGGGCACATGTCAGGGCTGGGGATATTGGTACCTGCTCCAGCAGGAGGGTGTTCTTGTGGTGCTGGGCCAGGTGGTACGCAGCAAAAGAGCCCTGGATGCCAGCCCCGATGACAATGGCGTCGTAGGTGGCCTGGTGAGGTTGACTCAGGGCAGCCATGTCTGTCCTCGTCCCCATCCTCATCCCCTTCCACGCAGGCAGCTGGGAGCTGAGCCAAGGGGAGGGACAGGGCAGAGTCCGGCGGACCTGAGCAGTGGCAGAGCCTTGGCCACCTTCCAGCCCCCATGGGGTTGGTGGGGACTGTGTGGGAGCACTCGGGAACGATCCCGCTTGCTTGCGTGTTGGATACCTCCCACATGCTTCAAGGAAAACAGGTTTTTTTTCTCCTTCAAGCACAATTTATTATGCCCATAAACTTATTTTGTTGCCATCTTTTGTTGTTGCTGCTATTTTTTATGACAGGAGATAAGAGTGATTCAGGGCTCGCCACAGCAGTCAGGATACAGCACGGATCCCCATGTCCCAGCAGCCGTGGGGCATTTTGCAAGACTGCAAAATTTTGAGGTGGGATTTGGGCTTTGGAGACACTCAGCGATGCCTCAGGGTGGGGGAGATAATGCAGGAAAGGGCTGTCAGATTTGCCTGCTGCTGCTACTGCCCTGTGCCGCCTGACAGCTAATTAGGGGAATTAATTTACTCTGCCTTTCTTGGTGTAAAAGGCATTATTTACTGGTTAATTGTCGTTATTACAAAATGTTAAATACCATTATTTATTTTGCTGCTTGCCTCTGGTGATGGATGAAGCCCTGGGGAGCATGGGAGGCCCATGCCATGCTTGGGGCAGAATTCCAGCCCAGCCCCCCCAAAAGCAGTGCCCAGATGAGTCACAGGGATACCCCACCACCATGCAAAGGCAGAACTAGCAGCTAACAGCAATGGGGGGGAGCATAGGTTGAGGGTGAGCTCCCCTCCGGGCCCCTTACCCACACCACTGGCCAGGATCACTAGCATAATGAGCGTGTGCTGCTCTCAGCATCCTGGTGATGCCCAAGGCTTTGCGGCGCGTGGTGCCCTATTAAATCAGCACATCCTCCCTCGCCTTTGATGTTACAAATAATTCACCAATTTCCCCGGGTTTCAGCTTGCTCTTTTTTTTTTTTTTTTTTTGCTTTGAACAGCCCTTCTACCTGCTCTTCCTTTTATGCTGGGAAGATGAAGAATAATTAATTATCCGTGAAACGTTAAACAGCAAAAATGAGCTCCTCTCCCGTTAATGGCATGTTAATAGATTGGGCTGGAAAAGCCTTGCAAGTGCTGCTATGAAGCTGGGGAGGCCATCGGTGGGGTGCAGGGGTAGTCACCTGAGGGGACACTGGGATGTCCCACCCACCAGGGCACAGCTGTCCCCTCCAGCACCAGTGACCAGCCTCAAGGTCGGGAAGACACCTCAAGGTATTGCTTTCATTGCATGGATGACACCAAGCAGGGCTGATTTCAGGTGTCAGGGAGGTCTGAACCCCCAGGCCCCAAAAAGCCTTGGGCTAGGCAGATGGGATGAGATGGGATGGGATGGGGTGGACAAGACGGAGCAGATGGGAAAGTTCAGGGCTGGCACCAGCACAGGAAGGTGTGATGGGGGCTTGGGAAACAGCCACACAAGCTCTTTGTGCCAGCTTCATCCTCCAGCAAGTGCAAACTGGCACTTAAAACTAGGGAGCAATGTGGCTGCCCAGGGGTTGCATGGGTGCAGGGATTGCAGTGCCCTCCCTGCCCGGCTGCAGCATGTGAGTTACACCTGCACTTGCTTCGGTTTACTGCCCCAGCCCTTGCAATCCTCAATGCTTTGAAGGCATCTGTAAAGGGCTTGTTTGCTTTATGTCAAAACCAACAGCCACTGAAGGCAGCCCCTCATTAGCAGTCCAGGTACGTGCCTGGGGAAACATCAAGTGGATTAAAATTATTTGAATATCATAATGTTAGAAACTTCAGTTTGGCCTCAAAATGCTCTTCTTCCAAGATCTACCAGGCCTTTGGTGCATTAAACATTGATTGAGCTACTGGCGGATCAAAGTTTTGGGTTTAGTGCTGAAAGTGCTTTGTGGGAGTGCCGCTGCCCCCGCACACACAGCAGACCCCCTGGGACAAGAAGTACCATGTCCAACCATAGCTGTGGGGCTGGTGGCCCATGGTGTGGGCTGGTGGCACTCAGCTTGCGCCATGGGACTG
Source organism: Galbula dea (assembly GCA_013399015.1). NCBI lineage: Eukaryota > Metazoa > Chordata > Aves > Piciformes > Galbulidae > Galbula > Galbula dea. The sequence goes on along the minus strand of VWZX01003366.1, from coordinate 517,446 downwards.
GTATCACAAAGCTCATGCCATGGGGCTGGTAACATGCAGCCTGTACCATGGGGCTGCCCACTGCCCTATCCTCCTAGTGCCAACCTGTGCAGCATGTGGTTCACTGTTCTGTGCGGCAGGAGCAGTGCGTGTTGGCAAAGCAGGGCCTGGGATTAAAAATAACCCCTAGTCAGTGAGGGTTGCGTGGGCCGTGGTTGCAGCTGGGGCTGGCTGGGCTGCGGGGTATCCGTGCTGCGCACGGCGTCAGTGCAGCGAGGCGAAGCCATCTGGGCTTTTGCAGAGATGGGGAGGGGGGTATTAAACAAAGAGCTGCTTTTTCTGATTTTTAGCACACGTGAGAGCCATCCGGCAGCCAGCACGGAGCCGCTCGGTGCTGGTGACAACACCATCTGCTTGCTGCAGTGCTGACTGCCCTGTGACAGTCCTGGGGGAGCGGGACCCTGAGTTCAGAGAGCTGGGGAGGGGGTGTCAGCCACGCCACTGATCAGAAGGAATAAGCCTCCTCCCCTCCCCCCCCCCAATTTGGTGCTGTGCCCAGCTGTGAGGGTTGCCCTGGGCCCAGCTTTCCTGGTTTAGGGGGCTGATAAGCCTGGCCCCAATTTGGGCTATTTAGGGGTGGGGAAGGTTACTGGGAGGGGTCCCTGGGGTTGGGGGCCTGCGTGTGGCTGGGGTGAATGTCATGGAACATGCAGCAGAGGAGAGAGAGGCAGGATGTGATGGGGTGGGCAGAGAAAATCTTTTCCCAGGCCATCTCAGCCCAGGAGGGTCATGGTGGCATGGTGGCCGTTCCTCTGTGAGCTGTGCTGTACCATCTAGCATCAAACGGATACATCGTACCCACGAGGACGATGCTTCTGGGGGACACAACATCCCTAAGGACGTGGGTGGTGGTCGTGGTCTTGGTGCGAGGAGGGGACCGAGGAAGGAAGCAGGCGTCTGCTACAGGGAGGGAGGGTAGGAGATCCACCTCCCCCAGCCTTCAGCTCCCAGCATTCGTAGGCGCCGCACTCGGAGAGTTACGGCTCAGGGACGAGGGTGGGGGTGGCAGGGAAGAACCCCCACCACCACCACTATCCCAGCCTGCAGGATTGGCGACCGTCGCACTCGGAGCATTACGGCAGTGGTGGGGGGAAGGCGGGGAGAGTTCCCCCCCTACTCGGTGCTGAGATTGGTGGACGCAGCGCTCAGAGCATTACGGCACGGGGGGGTGGGGAGAGCCCCCCCCGGCGCGGGATTGGTGGGCGCCGCGCTCGGAGCGTTGCGGCCGTGCCCGCAGCGCGGAGCTATCCGCGGTGCTGACCGCCGCCGGCCATGGGCTCGCCGCCGGCCGCCCTGCTCCTGCCGCTACTCACCGCGCTGCTCCGCGCACCGGCAGACGGTAAGCACCGGCACTCCCCGGGTACACCCCACACCCTAACCTCCCCCGATGCCGGTCACCCCACATCCCCTCGCCATACACATCAACCATCCCCGGTACTGGTGGCCCCAGACCGCTCCGTCGCCGCCAAACTTTACTAACTTGCGCTCGTCTCCAGTGCGGCGGGGATGCCCTCCCTCCCCACCTCCCCGTTATCCGCCCCCTCACACACCTCGGTGGCGTGGGGAGTGGGAGCTGCCAGGGACACGCAGAGCCGGTTTGCAGCCGGGCTAGTGCAACACCGCCCTCGGCGGGCTCCGGCGACAGCCCGTCTGCCAGTACTGCCGTGGAGGAGGGTGGGGAGCTACCGCTGCATCGGGGGCTGAGCAGGCACGGCACCGCCCGGTGGGACCCGCTCCCCAGGCCGCCGAGCCCTTCAAGGCACCCCCTGGTTGGTTATGCCCAGTAGTGCGCTGTGAGCTGATCTCTCTGTACCATCCCCACCAAGGTGCTTGCGGGAGTAGGGCTCTTTCCTTCCGCACTCCCCGGTTGGGGTGACCCCTCAGGTTCCGAGTAGGATGTAGGGGAGACAGGAATGGCAGGTGTTGGTCCTTCCCAAGGAAGACCAAACAACATTCAGCTCAGGTCATTGGCTCTGCCAGCCATAGGGCATGTGTGGCCTCTATGCCTTGAGGCTTCACTGACCCAAAAAAACAGGACTGTGCACCCGCGGAGCTTGGGGGGACCCGCTGGGGCTTGGGGTACTGTGGTCCACGGTCTCTGGTCCTCCACAACCATGCCAATTGCACGCAGCATGTCGAGGGCAAAGAGCAGCCAGGTGTCTGGCCCTGGTGGGACATGGGAAGTAGGATGTGGGCAGCAGGATGCAAGGCTCGGTCAAGCTGCAGGCAGCAGCAGTGCATGGAGTTACATAAACTCCTCATCTGGCAGATGGGGAAGGCCACCATGGCCCTCTGCCCACTCCTGTTCCTGTCTTGCTCTGACAATCAAAGGTGCTGCCATAGCCCTCTTGCTTGGGGGACATGTGTGTGGGATCATCAGCAGGGTAGCAAGTGGGGCAAGGCCACAGCACCCCCATTTCCTTCCCTGCTGGGACACTGAGATTGTAGGGGGGTCCATGTCCCTGGTTCTGTCCTGGGAGCAGGGCAGCCTTCCCCCAGGGGAAGCTAGTGCTTACCATGTCAGTATAATGATTTCTAATGAGCAATTACTCTAGTCAGTCCCCTAATTTCTGAATATCAATAAAGTTAATTAAACTCTGCATGTGCATTTCCCAGAGTGTTAGAGGTAGGGATGTCCTGGGAGGTGCTGAGCTCTTCCCAAGGCTGGGAGCCACGGGGTCCAACCTACACAGTACCTCCCTGCCCCCATGTGTTGGGTGCTGCCTATGAGGCTCACCCACCCATTCCTTGGCTCCCATCAGTCAGGGCTCCCAGCCTATCATTCCTATTTCCATGCAGCACTGCCATTCTTCACATCATCATGGTCTTGATCTGGCATCAATAAGCTGCTGGGGATGTCCAATGGGTCTTGGGGATGTGGGAACAGGGGTCTCTGACCCCTCACCCAGACTGGGGAAGCTGGTGATGCCCCTTGGGCAGTGGTAATGCAGGGCCTGATCCTACCTCTCTCCTGCTACCCTATGTGGTGACCTGCAAGCCTATCCCAGCCATGGGGCAGCACCAACTCCAAGTGCCCACAGAGGTTTGCGCCAGCAGAAAGTGAGGCCTGGGCCCCATAGTGCTGTTGCAGCCAAGGAGTATGGTGCCAGACATGGCTCCATTCACCCTGTCCCACCACACACCCTCTTCTTGGCTCTCAGAATCCATGGCAGGCCTAGCTTTCTTAGGGAGACATCTTCACTGAAGATGAAAGGAGCTCCTTGTAATTTGAGGTCCTGGCAGCCTGGGGTAACAAAAACCAACATGAGCTGTGGGTGAATCAGCATCAGCTGGGGACAATGTATCTGGGAGATGTGACGTCCCTAGGGATGTGGGTGCTGGTCGTTGTCTTGGTGCAAGGAGGGGGCTGGGGAAGGAAGCAGGCATCTGCTACAGTAATTAACGGTGTGCATGGTCATCCCTTGCATGCCTCAGAGGAGTTCATCACTGCCACACTTCCATGCTGCCAGGCCAGGATTATCTGGATAATTCTCTTAAGCTGGAGGGCGGGAGGGCAGGGCTGTCCTGTAGGGGTGCAGGGCACAGACTGGGCCAACAGCCTCCACCATCCACAGGGGAGCCTGGTCACCACAGAGCTGGCTGTGGGTTAGCGCTGACAGGGGTGGATTTGGCACACTGTGCTGCACCAGGAAGGGCTGCCAGCCCTAGGCTTTGTGCAGCAGAAACGCAGGGGGGAAATGGGGTGTAGAGGAGCCTGGTCAAGGGCATGGCAAGGGCATTCTCAGACCCGGTGCAGAACACTGGGGGGACTCCCCTATGCTGCTGGTGGGACCCCCAGACTGGCACGGGGCTTGCAAGGTCTGGGTGTCCCCCTGTGCAGCCCTGTACCACAGTGGGAACCAGGGCTGACCCAGATTGCTGGGCCTCATGTGAGCATAGGCAGGCCCCAGGGGAGGCAGATGAAGTTGTGTCTCCGATGGCTCTGGCAGGAGAGGATAATTTCACCTCAAATCAATTCTTTAAATGTGCACAATTGAAAGATTGCCGTTGAAAGCTGCCTATAACCAGGGAGGTAATGGATTCCCTCCAGTTGCAGGCAGCAGCTCAGGAGCGGCAGTATCGTTTCCTCTGGCTTCTGTGGAGATGGGGCCAGCCAGGTGGCTGGCACCTCTCCTGTCACAGGCATTCTTGGGTGGGCAAAGATGCTGTCTGGACCCATCAGAGGCACCCACAGATGCCTCCACCAGCCTGACCTGTGCTAAGACCCAGCATCACTCACCGCATGTGCTAAGTTGTCAGAGGGTCCTGTTGACTGAGGTTGGTAATGCACTCAGTCCCTCACCCATAGAAGAATCAGCAGGAGCTGGCCCACATGCTTGCCGTGCTAGGAGGGGTTATTACATATATAATTTAGATGCAGTAACGAGCTGTGCTGAAGGGATCAAATATTAATCAGCTGTGAGAGCGCTGCTGTGACCCTGCAAAAATGGTGAGAGGTGCTTGAAATGCCAGATCAGCTGACACTGGGTGATGCATGGGGGCAATACCCGGGCAGGACAGGCTCTGGTGGTCCTCAGCTGCCATGCAGGATGACAGCAGAGGGGATACATGGCTGTAATGTCAGCCCTCAGTGGCTTCCAGAACTGGATGAATTACCCTACATGAAGAGCAGTGATGTGTCAGGGTGTGGGGTTTGCTGGCAGGGGGGGTGATCACTGCGAATTCCTGGGATGCTGGCTCTGGTGGGAGCAGGTGCTGATGCTCCGTGCTTCCTGCCTGCTGGGAGGGAATGGTGTCTGTGAGGAAGATGACATGGCTGAGCAGCCCAACACGGAGCCAGACAAGCAGCTCTCGCTTGTCTCCTGCAACCAGATTTAATTCCTGTTGCTGGCAGGAGCCGGAGGGAAGGGGAGCTGGGAAAGCAGCCTAGCTCTGCTCTCCCTGCCTGCTTCCTGCCCATGCCAGGCAGACACCCCAAGCACCCAGGAATGCTCTGTGGGCTGGGTGTCCTCTCTGCCACCCTGAGTGTGCCAGGGGGTGAGCTGTGCTGGGTCCTGTTGGAGCCAGAGCTGGCACAGAGCCCCTTGGGGGGCTGGCACCCATACCATGGTTACACCAGGGTAGTGCAGAGTGAGTACTGCTTGGCAGCAGGGGCTCTGATGCAGGGTTGGAGGCAGCCTGATTTGGGCACTGCCAGCATGGGGAGGGGGAGACATGGCACCACGTGGCTCCAGCACTCCGGTCTGAAATAGCAGCAGACATGCAATTTATCATTGCCGCCGCTCAGGGAAATTGCTGTACAAACGCATTAGCTCCAGGGGGAGAACAGGGGAAGCAGGATTTCACGGGCCGCGGACGGTGAGGAAGGGATGGGGGCACTGCCAGCACCCTACAGCACCTACTGGCAAGGGAGGGAGGAAAGCCCTGGGGATGGGCACCCTGGTGCCCACCAGACTCTGCCCTCATGCCCACCGGGTGTCGGTGACACTCGGGGCTCAGCGCTGGCTGTGTCAACTGGTGTTTGGCTGCCACTGTGATGCTCCAGGGAACTGGTTGAGGCGACATGTGACAAGTGTCAGTGAGTAAATGACTGTTCAATTCAAGGAGAATCGCAAAACATACAAGGTCAAACGCTTCCCCGCCAGCGCTGCCATGAATATTAAAGCCAGGCTCCCTGGCAGGGTGGCCGTGCTCGCCTGCGGTGGCGCTTGGTGGCCTCTTGGGTCCTCTCCCACCCCACAGCTCTTCCAGAAGCCCTGGCTTGGCTGTGGTCATTTGGACTCGCTGGCAGTGCTGGGGTGGAGGATGTCACACCAAGACACGGGCTCCAGCATAGGTGCCAGCTTGTGCCATTGGGGTCCCTGTCTTGCCACTCTGGGTGCCGTTGGGTTGGCTGTGTGACAGTAGTATTGACTGGACAGCAAGTGGAGCAGGGCTGTGTGGTGGGGGCTGACTGCACAGCCCTTCCCCCACCTGCACCCGCACACTCTCTGTGTGCACCTGCCTGTGCCCACTCACTCACTACCAGCACCCACCCATCCTTGCCTGTGCTCTTACACCACCCACCCCGACGCTACCTGCACCCTGACGCTGCCTATCCCTGCATCCACCCTCGCTCCCAGTCAGAGGCAGACAGGAGGGTGCCCCCCTCCTTGCTGAGGGTCCCCATCCTCCGGGTCCACTGGAGTAGGAGACCGAGATCAGGGATCCAGCACCAAAGAGGCACATCCCCCTTCCTGTGCCTGTTTCTGGGAGTGGTTTGGGAGGGCTAGGGTTCATAGGGTGGGAGTGTGGTGCCGGCTGCCTGACAGCTCATTCATCACAGCTGCTGGCCTCGGGGGCAAAGCCAGATTGGATTTTAAATTGGAAAATAAACCTGGACTTCTGCAAGCCCCAACCCCTGCCCTCCTGCACCAGGGACCTGGCTGCCCACACCTCCTGCCTGCCCAGGCTGCCAGTCACTCTCCCCTACAGAAAGAGAAACTGAGGCACAAAGCAGCACTATGCCATGGGGCCGTGATGCTCCTGGGGCAGCTGAGGGCCCTGCTCTGTCCCCTCTGCTGAGCTGGGTGCTATGTTATTGCTTTCTTGGCGGGTGGCATCGATCAGCACTCCCTGGGTGGCCACGTGCCACCTTATTTATTTATCTGCAGCAGCAGGCAGCATTGATTCCCAACGGGGGTGCAGCCACCCACCACAGCCGGATTAGTCTCCGGCATTTCCCCAGCTCCTGGTTGCTGTTAATAGACTCCTGTCTGGAAAAAGCTGATGCAAGGGATTAGGACCCCAGCCTGGGATTTGACACACATGACAAGAGGCCCAGCCCCCTTGCAAGGGTCAGTGCCCATCCTGAGACTTGGGGTGTCCCTGCTGGGTGCCAGGGCTTGGAGGAGTGAGTGCTGGGTAGCAGGGTCCTCTGCCACCAGCCCCTGGCCCACTTGTGGACATGGGAAGGACACAGCTGTGGCACAATCACAGGAGATAAGCTGCTTAAAGACATCTGTGGAGGAAAAGGCTCTAATTCTGTGGTGCTCGAGGGGCATGGGTATCAACATCTGTGCACCAGTGGTAACATCTGGGCACCCACTGCCTCCCCATGGTGTTCCAAATATCCTGCATACTCCAAAGGTCAAGAGCATTCCCAGTCCTGAGTATCCCCTGGTTCTGGGAGTATCCAGTTATGCCAGGAGCATCATGTGGCACCCAGAGCACCACATAGAGCCCACGGAAGTATCTGGTGTCCAGCCCAGGGTGCCACAGTGCTAGGATGAGACTTGCAGTAGAAGCCTTGCTGGAGGGTTCAGACTCACCTGGCAGTCCAGATGGGGACAACCATACTTCCCCAGCACACTGGGCATTGGAGATGCCCTGGGCAGGAGGGTGCAGGGGGCCAGGGTGGGCATCTCTGCCACAGTCTTTGCTGCATGGGGCAGCCAAAGCAGCACAGGACTCAGCCCCAAGCACTAATCTGCTATTAAAGCTTAAAAGAGATTTTGGCGCCCTTCAGTATAAACGCATTAACTTTTATGTTCAAATAAATGGATCCTATTAAAAAACGATTCTGGCCTTGCTAGGGGGCAAGTGAACCTTTCAGAGATGGTGTGGCTGGGCACTTGCCTCCTCACCAGGCCACTGTGCCCAGGGTGATGGCAGAGGAGCAGTAGGGACACGGGCTGGACGTCAGGGTGGTGGGGATGCTTGCCAAAACCCAGCAGCTTCATGCCCCCCTACGCTGCTCATCCAAGCTAATGTCTCTTAATAGTCCCTTAAAAGTGGCAGTAGCAGAGTAATTAATCTTCGCGGGGCCCTGCCCTGCTACGGATCGGGATAATTACCCAGTAATTGGCAGTATCGTGTCATCGGCGTCTGTGTGCAAGACGTGCCCACACGTTATTATGGCCCTGTGCCCTGCACCGGGTACCGCCGTGACACCCCTGCCGCAGTGGTATTCCCCTGCTATGGTACAGTGAGGCTGGAGAGCTGAGCCCGACGGTGCAATGCCTATCCAGCAGGGAGAGATGCTAGGTCGCTCTTTAGGGCTGTAAAGGGCTGGGCTGGGCATGCTGGGGATCTGCTGAGGGACTAGTGCATGGGGGGACTGAAGGGAGGGTGTGTCCCCACAGCTGCGGGTGGGAGGTTGGAAGTGTCAGTGGGGAGGGGGTCCACAGCAGGTTGACATTGCCCAGGGATGGCCTGGCTGGTAGGTTGATAGAGAGAAGCTGAGCTCTTGCAGACTCATTGCACTGGTAAACCTGGAGCAGTGTCCCCAGTGTTCAGGCTTTGGTGATATCCCTGGTGCAGCTGGTCATGGCAGACATGGCAGTCACCTGCATGGCTGTACGATGGAGATACAGGATCCAGGAGGACCCTCAGCATGGGATGGCACCTCTGTGGAGAGGGACAAACTGTGACCAGAGTCACCCAACCCCAGAACGGTCCCACCAGGGCTGGGTCACAGAAGGGGTGGGCACCCCTTAACGTGGTACAAGCTGCAGCTGTGCACTAGGCAGGGCTTAATTACCAGGGCTGCCCTGGAGAAGGGTATGCTGGGGTGAGGCATGGCAGTGACTCTGCACAAGGTTGATCAGCTTGCTTGCCAGTCCAGGTTTGGTGCAGTATTGGTGAGCAGTTAAGTGTTTTAATCCTTGGGGTGGCACCGGCCAGTGGTGAAGTTTTCAGCCATGTCAGAGTGTTGGTCCTCAGTGCAGCAGCAGTCCCCAGTGCAGCACATTGCTCCCCAGTACAGTATCAGTCCCCAGTGCAGCATCCTTCCCTGGCACAGCATCAGTCTACGTCCAAGGGTTGTGCCCAGGTTCTACATTATGGACAGTCTGTGATGAATCATCAGTCCCAGTGCCACATCAGTCCATGATGCAGCATCAGTTGGTCCATGGTGCATCCCTGGTCCTGAATGAATTGCCGGTTCCTGGTGCAGCATCAATCTACGATGCAGCATCAGTACATGGGTCCCCAGCACCCTGCACTCTTTCCCCCACCAGGCTTCAATGGGCTGGTAAGGAAACCTGGGGAGAGCGCTGAGTTTGAGGGGGAGCCCACAGCACTGCCCACACCGGAGGAGCGGGAGGCAGAGGCTCGCTTTGTGAGCACAGCACCCACTCTGAAGCTCCTTAACCACCATCCGCTGCTGGAGGACCTACTGCATGAAGCCTTCCTGAAGAAGGACTACCTGGCACCATTTCTGCCCGCTGGTCCTGGCCCCCTCCTGCCTGCTGGTGCCCTCCAGCCAGCCCATGGCCCCCCAGCTCCTGAGCCTCCACCACGTACCCCTGCCCTGCCCAGGGCTGCCTTCCCTACCAACCCACTGACCACTCCAGCAGGGCACTCAGGGCCATGGGGAGAGGCATGGGGGACCGTGCCGGGTGCTGACCCCTCATGGTCCCCCACTGGGGTGCAGGAGGCAAGCCCCACATCCCCCAGCCAGGCACCCGCCAATCCTAGCACATCCCTGGGACCCCAAGCCAGGGCCGCTGCGGTCCCTAGGGAAGAGGAAGGGACCACCACCACCTCCACCATCACCACCACGACTGTCACCACGCTGCAGGGGCCAGGTGAGTGTCAGCAAGGGAGCTGGGGGGAGCTAGGATGAAGCAGGGCTAAGCCGAGGTCTCCTCTGTCACCAGTTCCCTGCAACCAGACACTGGCAGGCCCTGAGGGCTGGCTGGTGTCCCCGGAGCCAGCTGTTCTCCCCTATGATGGCAGCCTGGACTGCACTTACACCATCTCCGTTTACCCTGGCTATGGCGTGGAGCTCAAGGTGAGCTGGGGGCTGTGGGTGAGATGGGGTGCCAAGTGCCCACAGGCAAGCATGGCCAGTCCTCTGCTCCATGACATGGCCAGGCAGAGGCCATGTGTCTGTCCCTGTGTTCCCAAGTCAGGAGAGCCAGCCGCTTACCTTTGGGCTCTGGGGCAGGGTTGTGGGTGTTTGGGCTGGTGGGATAGAATCATAGAATCATAGCCCCAGGATTCCCTGTGCCCATTGGCAGCCACAGCTGGCACCCATCACAGAAGCAGCGATGCAGGATATAATTACCAAAGCACTGATTGAGAAGGTGTAAGCACCACTGGTGGGTGTGATGCCTTGATGCAGGAGCCAAGAAAAGCCAGCACCCACCTGCCAGGAGCAGAGGCTGGTGACAGCTCCCACAGTGCTGAGGCCATGTGCTGCTCCCACCAGTGCCACGTGGCTGAGCGTCCCCTCCTCTGCCCAGCTCCACTGCCTAAGACACTATGGGGCAGAGCTGTGGCACACCAAAAGCCAACAGTAAGCTGGAGGCAGCAGCTGCAGCTCACATAGCAGCACTCGCCAGTGCCACCACCCATCACCACAAAGCACTGCTTAATTAACGTCATTAATAGCAAATTGTTCCTGAGGGCTGGATCACATGCCTGCCTAGCTGTCGGCAGGGCTGTTGGCATGGGCCCGGCTGTGCCACAGTGCTCCAATAGAGCCACTGGCTAGGCTCTGCGCAGCAGGATGATTTATGGCACTGGTAATCTTGTTTGAAAGGAGGTATCCCGCACAGACAAGCACCAGTATGCTATCAGCCATGGGCAAACTGCCCCAGGACTGGCTCCAAGCTGGGTGTTGGGGCGATGTGAGGGTAGTGATAGCTGGCCGTCCCTCACAGGTACAGAACATCAGCCTGGCAGAGGGACAGACACTGACAGTAGAGAGCACAGGGGGCCTGGAGCCCACCTTCCTGGCCAACGAGTCCTTCCTGATGCGGGGCCAGGTCATCCGCAGTCCTGCCAACCTCCTCACCCTCCACTTCCAGAGCCCTCAGCCCCCCAGCCCTGGCTCCTACCACTTCCACTACCAAGGTATGGGGCTGTCCATTGCTGGCACAGACAGCTGGGTACCCTCCTGGGGGCTCCTTTGATGGCATGGTGTTAATTCAGAGCGTGGTTGTATGCACCAAAGTTAATCTGTGCTGCTGGCAGGTTAAATGGGCACCAACTGGGTGAAGAACATTAATGGAGATCTAATTGGCATGAGCAATTATGTGCTCATTTAGTATCATTACTGGCAGCCATAAACAGGGATCATGTCACCCAAACCTGTGGCACCCAGGTGATCTAAGGGGACTGGGGAGGTGGATGCTGGGTGTGGGGTGGACTGGGGACCCAGAAGGGTTTGTCATGCCACCTGTAATGCCACTGCCTGCCCCTAGCCTACCTCCTGAGTTGCCCTTTCCCGACACGGCCGGCTTTTGGTGAGGTCTCAGTCAGCAGCCTACACCCAGGTGGGGATGCTCGCTTCCGTTGTGCCCCTGGCTACCAGATACAAGGTGCTCACCAGCTCACCTGCCGCAATGCCACTCGTCCCTTCTGGAGCGCTCGTGAGCCTCTCTGCCTTGGTAAGCACCAGCACCAGCGGGATGTGGCACAGCCAGCATGGCACAGCCAGCCAATGACAGTCCCTCTCCCACAGCAGCATGTGGTGGGGTGATCCGGAATGCCACAGTGGGACGCATCATCTCACCTGGCTTCCCTGGGAACTACAGCAACAACCTGACTTGCCACTGGCTGCTGGAAGCACCCCCTGGCCAGCGCCTGCACCTCCACTTCGAGAAGGTCTCGCTGGCAGAGGATGATGACAGGTTTGGCCCCAGGGCACAGGGAGAAAGGGGTGGGAGGGGCACCCTGGCGTAGCTCTGCACCAGGCCCAGGGCACAGTCAAGGATGGGGATGGGTGTTGTTGGTCTTATCCAAAGATAGGTGCTGTTGGCTGTGTTCAAGGATGGGTGTTGGCCATGCCCAAGCATGGGCACTGTTGCCCATTGGACACAGTCAACAACAGGTGCTTTTGGCCATATTCAAGGACGATAGTATTTAACCATGCCCAGGAATGGGTGCTCTTGGCCATGGCCAACAGAGCACCCTGCGCCCGCTGCGCTTTGGCAGGCTTATCATCCGCAACGGAAATAATGTGGAGGCACCACCAGTGTATGACTCCTATGAAGTGGAGTACCTGCCCATCGAGGGGCTGCTCAGCACCAGGCGCCACTTCTTCGTGGAGCTCACCACTGACAGCAGCGGGGCAGCTGCAGGCATGGCGCTGCGCTATGAGGGTATGGGACCAGGGCATATGGGGGCACCTGGGTATCCCTGCGCCCACCTGGCACCCACGGACTTTCACCCATGTGCCCACAGCCTTTGAGCAGGGGCACTGCTATGAGCCCTTCATCAAGTATGGCAACTTCACGTCCAGCGACCCCCGGTACCCTGTGGGCACCATGGTGGAGTTCAGCTGTGACCCTGGCTACACACTGGAGCAGGGTTCCACCATCATCGAGTGTGTCAATCTCAGTGATCCACAGTGGAATGAGACGGAGCCAGCATGCCGCGGTGGGCACTGATTCTGGGGAGCTGGGACGGGCTGGAGCTGGTGGTTCAGCCAGTGCTGGAGTTAGTGGGTGCTGGGGGTGCTGGAATTGATGGTTGCAGTGGATGTTGGGGCTGGGGATGGGCCATGGTGGGTGCTGGAGCCACTGTGCCATGGTGCATGCTGGATTTGAGGGACATGGTGGGAGTCAGAGCCAACAGAGGTGGTGGGTGCTAGAATTAAGGTGCTGAAGTGGGTGCTTGAGCTGGGGGTTTCTGTGGATGATAGAACTGAGAATGGGCTACAATGGATGCTGGAGCCAGTGTGCCATGGTGGGTGGTGGAATCGGAGGCAACAAGGATGGTGGGTGTTGAGGCTGGGATGTTGAGGTGGATGCTGGAGCCAGGAGGCTGTGGTGGGTACCATGGCAGGTGCCCCTGCAGCAGTGCCGAACCTGGTGTGCACCCACAGCGGTGTGCAGCGGGGAGCTGACAGACACGGCTGGTGTGGTGCTGTCACCCAACTGGCCAGAGGCATATGGCAAGGGCCAAGACTGCATCTGGGGACTGCACGTGGAGGAAGACAAGCGTGTCATGCTGGATGTCCGTGTGTGAGTGCAGGGACATCCATGGGATGGGGATGCTGGGACGGGGAGTGATGCGCTCCTGCCCTCATGGCCCCACTGCCCCAGGCTGCGGCTGGGCACAGGGGACGTGCTGACCTTCTACGACGGGGATGACCTGACAGCACGAATCCTGGGCCAGTACACGGGTGCCCACGGCCGCTTCAAGCTCTATGCGTCCACTGCTGATGTCACTGTCCAGTTCCAGTCTGACCCCGGCGCTGGCACCTTTGCCTATCATCAGGGCTTTGTCATCCACTTCTCTGGTGAGCCCTAGGGTGGGATGGCATTCTCAATGTCTCCAGTGTCCCTGGTGTTCCCACTGCCCTGCTTACTTCACTGTCCCCACAGAGGTCGCCCGTAATGACACCTGCCCTGAGCTACCGGACATTGCCAACGGCTGGAAGACATCCTCACAGCCAGAGCTGCTCCATGGCACTGTGGTCACCTACCATTGTTACCCTGGCTTCCAGATTACTGGCACTGACCTCCTGATGTGCCACTGGGATCTAACATGGAGTGGTGACCTACCCTCCTGTGAGCGAGGTGAGCAGCTTCTGCCAGCACATCCCTGTCCCATGGTGTGTCCCCCTGGCTGCTGTCACTGCCAGTCCTTCCTGCCCACAGTGACCTCCTGCCGGGACCCTGGGGATGCTGACCACAGCCGCAGGGTGGTCTCCAGCCCAAAATTCCCAGTGGGGGCCACCGTGCAGTACGTCTGTGACAAGGGCTACATCCTAGCGGGTACTGGGACCCTCACCTGCCATGACCGTGCCGCGGGGGGACCCAAGTGGAGTGACCGTCTTCCCAAGTGCATCCGTGAGTTGCGTATCCCCTCCCTGAGCATATCCCCCAAACAGGTGGCAGGGGCTGATGCCACCATGTCCCTGCCCCATAGCGGAGACATATGAGCCTTGCCACAACCCTGGTGTGCCAGTGGGTGGGCAGCAGAGCCCCGAGCGGAGGTTGTACCCAGCGGGAACCACCTTACGCTTCTCCTGCACCACTGGCCGGGTGCTGCTGGGTGAGGGCAGCCTGCACTGCTTGCCTGGGCACCCCTCACGCTGGAGCGGCTCACCTCCCATCTGCAAGGCGGGTGAGAGAACCACCCTCCATACCCTGGCACCTTGCCAGTACTGATCAGCACCGTTTCTCGCCGCTGATGCCAGCTTCTTTCTTCCACCCCCTCCAGCCTCCTACGATGAGTTTTACAGCAACCGCAATCTAGATGGTAAGGGCAAGGGTTTGCTAGGGCAGCCCAGAGCGCAGGTGGGCACCCAGGGGTGCAGCCTATGTGGGATGCCCCCTCGGTGAGTTCCCAACTCTTCCGGGCAGCCGTTGCCAAGGCTGTGCCCTCGGGGACGGCGCTGGAGGGCACCAACGTCGCCATTGCTGTCTTCCTGCCTGTGCTAGTGGTGGCCCTGCTCATCGGGGGCGTTTACCTCTACTTCTCCAAGTAAGTGGCTAGGTGGTCCCTGTCACCTCATGGGGTCCCCATGGCCCCACCACTGCCCACCCCAGCTGCCCTTTCTGTAAAGGTTCCAGGGGAAGCCATCGCTGCAGCTGCCCCTCACCGGCTCCCACCCCTACGACCACATCACCGTGGAGTCAGCTTTTGACAACCCCACCTACGAGACAGGAGTAAGTACTGGCCCCCATACTCCCCAGCTTGGGCTGGGCACCCTGTATCACATGGGCTATGTGTGCCAGGGGCTCTGCATGGAGGGAGAAAGGTGTGGGATGGCAGTCATGCATTCCAGGGACCATGTATTAAGATACATGGACATCCATCCAGGGATCACATACAAAGTTGAATATCCTTCCAGGGACTATTAGCAGGTTGGACATCTATCTAGGGACAACGCATAGGACAGAATACACAACCAGAGAACACACACCATCTTGGACATACATACCAGGGACCACGCATTAGATAGAACATCCATTCAAGGACCAAGCATAGGATGGGACATGAATCCAGAGACCATACATCATTAGGAAATCCATCCAGGGACCACACATAGCGTGGGATATGCATCCCCAGGGCCATCTATGCTCTGGGATGTCCTCCCAGGACAATTTGGGGTTGGATATGCCCCATCCCTGTCCCAGGTGCACCATTGCGTTGCCGAGTGTCCAACCCCTCGCAGTCCGTTTTCTTTGCAGGAGACAAGGGAATATGAGGTGTCCATCTAGGCATGGGCAGCACGCAGCTGGGCACTGCAGCCACCCCTCCTGGGCACCCCCAGCGCCTGCTGCCCCCAACACAGGCCTGTCACACCATGCCCAAGGAGAATCAAGCCGAGTGCTCAATGGGAATGACCCGGGCACCTGCTACTGCCCTGTCACCCGCAACCCACCCAGACCCACGTGGGGTCTACCCAAGCCCCTCTATCACCTGACCCCCACCTATGGCTTATAGAGTGCTGAGCCAAGGGGGAGGGGTCCCTGGGCTTCATCCTGCACCCCTAAGGGGAACAGCAGCCCCCTACCCCTGGCCCCATGTGATGGAGGAGTGACCTCAGCAGGGGGAGTGGGGTTGGAGGGGACCCCGGGTAAGGACAAGATTCACCAAGGCTGCAGCGGGGAGGGGGCAGCAGGACACCGTGCAAAGTCCCGAAGAAGGGGGAAGGGCGAGGGGTTGGGTGGCCATGGGTGTGCCCCACCCCCCTCGCCCAGCCCCAGCACAGGGTCTGCTCCCTCCTGCACCCCTGTATCTCCCACTTGCGCCATGCAGGGACGTGTCACCCCTCCCGTACCCCGAGCATGCTGTGACCTCCCCCTGACCCCTGGCTTGCTTCGCACCCTTCCGGGGGCATCCCCATCGCCACCGGCGTGTCCTCAGCCCCCCCATACACGCCCTGACAACCAGCAGGACCGGATCCAGGCTGCCAGCCCGGGGTGACCGGATGGGCTGGGGAAGCACTGGGCATGGCAGTGCCCCCGACTCCCTCCCTAGCTGCCCCCGGCTCTGGAGAGTACCCCCCCTCCCCATTCCCCCCAGCCACCCCATCTTTTGGTTGTTTCATTAATAAAAAATGGTGTTTTAGAAGAGCTGGAGTCTTCCTCAGCAGGGCCGGGCAGCCGGCCATGGGGGTGGACTCCCACCAGGGACTCTCCCACCAAACACAGCCCCCTAGGAATTCCAAACCTCCAAACACCCTCCCAAGAGTGGTCGTTGAGCCCACCCCTATCCCCCACCTTGCGCCCCCAAACCGTATCTCAACATTCCCCACCGCCTCTTTTCCGCGCTCTGCCCCTTTAAAAGGCGCGGCTTCCGACCCGATGATGTCACGAACAGGATACTGCCCCCTCTGCTAGCTGCACGCCCCCTGCCGGCGGGCGAGTCCCCGCTCCTCGCCCTGCGTCATGACGTCAACAACGCTTGCCCTACCCCCTTCTTCCCCTCCCCACCGCCTTCCCGCGTCGGAACGTGACCGTAGCCACGCGCTTGCGCACCGCCCTGTTTTCGGCCCCGCCCTGTTTTCGGCCCCGCCCCTGCGCTGCGCCTGCGCGGGAACGGGGCGGAGCGTAGGCGTGCGCGCGACAGGGGAGGTCCCGGCGTTGTGCCTGCGCAGTCTCGGAGAGGGGGACACCCTGCGGCGCCAGACCCGATCGCAGAAGGCGGCACGGGGCTGCGCCTGCGCACGGGGCAGAGGCATTTGAGGGGGGGCCTGGCGGCGGGGTTTGGTCTGCGCACGCGCGGTCTGCGCGCTGGCGGCGGCGGGGCCCTGAACGTCGGCGCCGCCTGTGTGTGTCTGTGCGGTGCGTGAGCGGCGGCGGGGCTGTGCCGCGCCGTCCTCCCTCTACCCCCCCCTTTTCCCTCCCCTCACTCGGCATGGCAGCGGGCGNGGGGGTGGCTCTCGGGGCCGCTCCCGGGCTGGATGAATGTGGGAGAAGATGGAGACCAAGACGATCGTCTACGACCTGGACACCTCCGGGGGGCTAATGGAGGTGAGGCCCAGGCCGCGGAGGAAGGAGGGGAGAGGTTTGACCGAGGAGGCCGCGGGGCTGCAAAATGGCGAGGGACCCCCTCCAGGAGCCCCGTGGCCATAGAAGGAAGTGCGGAGGGACGGAGGCAGCTCGCCCAATCCTCGGGAGAGGTCCTCCAGGACACGGGGCTGGCGGGCGGGGCGGGCCCGGCCGAGGCCATGTCCCCACAGTCCTACCGTGGCGAGACTGGGGCCTCTTTAACCCCCGTCGGGCAGCTGGGAGAAGGGCTCTTGGCGTTAGGGTTTGTTACAGCCCCTCAGAGCTCCTCTCTGTCTGTCTGTGCATGTGCAGCAAATCCAAGCCCTCTTGGCTCCCCCCAAGAGCGAAGATGGGGAAAAAAAGAGCAGGAGGCCCGAGAAGGAGCCCAGGCGAAGTGGCAGGGCTACTAACCACGATAGCTGCGATAGCTGCAAAGAAGGAGGGGATCTGCTATGCTGCGATCACTGTCCCGCTGCTTTTCACCTCCAGTGCTGGTAAGGCTTGGCGTTATCTCTCTCCGGATCCCGGCCCCAGCAGCACCTTCCCTCCAACCGCTCCCGATTTCCGTTAGGTCCCTGCCTTTCCCGAGAAGAAGGGGGATGGGGGATGAACGGACACGGGTCCGGGCGTAGCAGGCGGGAACAAAAAGGAGGTGCAAGCTCCACTCGGATCAGTCCCCCAGAGACGAATCCGAGGTAAAAACTCCCTTGCTGCTTTCTCCGAGGGGTGCGGGGAGGTTATACCACTTCCTTTTCTTTTTGTGCTGAGCAGAGGCCGAAAGGAGGAGCAAGGCGGCTGCCTGGCTGCCTTCGTGCTGCCCCTGCCGGGCCTTCCACTCCCCTCCGGAACCGATAACTTCCCCTCCTCACACCTCTGCAAGGGTGGCTTGCTTCGGGGGAGGTCACCGGAGGGTCCTGGCCGGAGGGGAAGCAGCAGTGGTGTCTCCGCACCAGGCCTTGGCGTTCCCAGGGCTTCCGTGCTGTTGCAGCTGCTGGGAATAATGGAGGTTGCTGTCTCTGTGTCTCCCTGCCTCACTGTTTACAATATGGCGACCTTCCTTTAAATTATATTTTTATTCTCAGCGCCATTTTGGCTGCATATATGACTTTCAGGCCCTCACAGCTTTCCCCCAGTATCTCAAACATGAAAATACCTTCCAAGCGGAAATCCAGGCCTCCATACTTTAACAGTAGCCGGGTTTATTCTTTTCCCTCCTTTTTTTTTTTTCTTCCTCTTGACTCTTTGGACCTGCTTGTCTCCTCCATGGGAGTGAGTGCCATGAACTGGGGGTTGTCGGATCCTCTTGCAACCTTGCTGGGAGTTGGTTTGCTTTGTTGATGAAGGCAGATCTTTCTGCATGCAAATGTGGGTGGCCTGTGGGAGTCCTGAGGTGTGCATGGAGGCAGTAGCAAAGCTCTGGTTGGTAGAGGATGCAGCGGGAAAAGACTCTTGCTTTCTCAGCTCTCGGACAAAACAGCCCTTCAGAGGCACCTCAGCTTTCCACCCCAAAGTTTTTTCTTTTCTGCACTGGGAGCTCAGATGCATCCAAAGCCACCTTACCTGAATCTCCCCTTCAACAGTTGACGCAGGCAGACAGTTTGTATTAAATTAGCACAGCTAGGGTGGATAATGGAGCGGAGAATGGAGCAGGGCGAGTCAAACAGCTGGAGCTTGGGTGTACAGAGTATTCTTCCTTAGGGGAGATTTTTTTAGCCACATTCCTTTCTCTCTTTTATGCTCTGGAGCTTTGTTTGCCACCCTGTTACAGCTGTCTCTCTCTGCTTTTTATTAATTTTTTTCTGGTTTGTGTTTTTGTTTGGTTTTTTTCCCTTCTTTTGCTTGGTGGTTATAGTGTCTTTGTATGCTAATTGCAGGTCTCTGAACACTTACTAAGCTGATAGCTGATACTAGGAAAACTGTGCAGTCACAGTTTGCTGTAGGGAGTGTCCCGTTAGCAGCGTGTAGCCAGACGAACCTGACAATGCTGTAGCGTGCAGCCATGACATCATCCCTCCTACCCTTAGGAAGTGCTACTGGTGGTGGTGCAGATCCTCTAATATTTAGGAGGAGGACACTGATTTTTTTTTTTTTTGGTCCAACATTCTTGATGGGCTTTAATTTAAGGTTGGTTTTTTTATTTCTCTCGGGCATGGTTGCTTAAAATTTGGTGTTCACTTTCAGAAGCTGCCAAACATGTCCTGAGTCTTCTCTTAGTGAGGCTGAAGCAATGGCCAAACTTCACATTTCAAGGTGGAAGAGCTATGACAAGCACTGTAGAGTTTCCTGATTGATGCTGAAACTTGGTTAAACCTAACCATAAATGAGACTATTTTCTGCATGCCTAAATCTGGCTAAATTTCATGGCTTAATTTGGCAAGTTTCTTGTAGTTAATGGGTGGGAAACAGTCCTGTAAATCAGATGTCTGTACAGCTTTGGTTGTACTCGTTAGTTGTGTTATAATTATTAAAAATTAATCTTTGGCTAACTAGTTGCCCTTCAGAACAGAAATGGAAAGAGCAATTCTGGTTACACCTCCTCTGTTTGTTGCCTTTTCTGGTGTGTCTCCTCTTGACAGAAGCCCAGACCTTTCTGTGGGAGGTGGAATGGTCTGGAGAGGCTTTGCCTAATGGCCTTCAGCTTGGGCCTGGTATTATGCCATGTTTGTGGACCTCTGTTCACTGCTTGTCCAGGACCTTCCAGTGAACCAGGTTGTTTCAAAGGGATGCTCAGGTTTTGTTTTTGTGTTTTCTTCTCTTTACCTCCTACACCTTACTTAAAGTAAACTTCCTTCTGGACATAAACTTAGGCCTAAACGCAGCATTTGCAACTTCCTTTCTGCCCTCTTTTTTTTTTTTTTCACCTGTAGTGCAATGCTTGTTTTAAGTCATTTGAATAGCATTTCAGCTAGTGTACCCCAATAGTATATTTAAATTGTGTCAACAGCTTACTTGTTCTTTAAATATTTATTGTAAGCTTTAGTACCAAATTGTATTTATTATCAATAGAGGAGAGGAAAAAAAGTAGCACTTAATTGGTCTGGGATTTGTGATCACTTGATTAAAGCTGTTTAGGAGAGGCCATGTTATAAAAGAAAATGAATGACAAGGGTGTGTTCAGCCCAAGTCATGCAGTAGACTGGAGACAAACCTAGGAGTTAACACAGCTCAGTGGGACATAAGCTACTTTTGTATCTCCCTGTGGAGAGAAGGCTCTTCTGTTTTACATTATTTAAACCTGTAGGGAGCAAGCTGGCTTCATTAGGGGTAAGTATGTGGTTCTCAAACTTCAGAAGTTTGCCTTAACTTCACTTTAATACCTCAAAACTTTCCAAATCTGGTGGTATTACACATCTCTGATGGTAAATAACAAGCTTTGTTGCTACGCTGTTGGAATGACTGCTCTCCTGAATTAATATAGGCTGAAGTGGCTTCCCAGTTCATCTGTCAGAATATCTGCTGTTCTCATAACTCCATCTCAGAATCACTACTTCAGCATAAAACTCCTGCAGGTACTGTAAGCATCCATGGACCAGGAGGGCTGGCAGCCTGGCTGCAGATGAACTGGGTTGCTGGGAGGGCTACAGGAAAGTGTAAATTACTTTCCAGATATTTAGTGTCAGTATACTTGGGTTAATGTCATAGTCAGATGACTGTCTTAGGTTTAAATTTCCAGGGGTGTTTTCTGTCCTTCACAATTCTTGAATATAGAACATAGGATTTTTAGCTTTCAATTCTGCTTTTGGTTACACTGTTTGCCCGTAATCTGCTGCTTTGGGTAATGGTACAGTGCGTGTTTTTCATTCTGATGTTCTGCCATAACCCAGGCCCCTGGGAATGGTGTATGCTCCTTCTTTACGTGATTGAAAACCAATTTTCCAGTACTACTTCTGTTTTTTTCCTGTTTATATCCTCCTCCTGGCTATGTGATTGTTAAATTCCTTGTATTTTCTGGAGCTTGCCATAAACTTGATTTATGTTGAATTCGGTTTGCAAAGTGACTGATGTTGCAAATTCATCAGAGCTTCGTTGAAGGATTGGGAAGATCCCTGGGAGAGGAAAAGTTTAGTTAACAAGCTGGGAGAGAGAAGTGACAACAGGAGGGAGAGCTAACACAGAACGGTTTTGTTTGGTTTTTTCTTTTTTAAAGTCTCACTGCCCAGATTTCTGGTTGGAGGAGCTCAAAATCGCTAACCTCACAGAATGCTGCTGTTCAAGTCCCTCTTACAAATCGCATGTTGCTGGCTGTGAAGCGCTGCTAGCATGGCAGAGTGACCCCAGTTGCCCAAAGCTGATCAGCTCCCTTTTACGGTATACAGACAGTAGCAGTTTTGTTGCACTGCCCAGCAAAAGTCTTCCTTTAGTTGCTGGATCACCCAACGGCTGTGCTGGGAGAGTTACCCTGCGGCCTTCCTGGGGGCTGCTGCTCCATCAGACTTTATGCAGCGCTTGCCTCTTCTCATATTTATATTTGGAGCGTTTGGCTCCATTTCCCCTCCCATTTGGCAGCCTTTACCAAAGTGCTGATGTCAAAGAACTGGAGTAACAGAGAAGTCTCTGCAAAGGGAAGGAGGCAAAGCTGAACGAGCCTGAGTTTTGCATATTTTCTATGAGTCACCTTGGTTTTGCACAAAGAATGGAAAAAGTTGATTTCTAACATCAATAACTCTTTCCCCACCTTACTCAGGTCTGAAATGTCCTGCCTTATCTTGGCATTTGGTCTGGCTTTGTTTTTTGGTTGGTTTTGGTGGTTTTTTTTGTTAAATATCCCTATTGTGTGAAGAGCAGGGGAAACATTAGCTTGTCTATTGTCTTAGCTGATTCTTCTCTTAATGGGCATCTGCGAAACTTTGAATAGTCTGAAGCATCTGTTACTGCAAGGAGTAGCAGGATGTCCAGAAAGGTGCCAGAGGTGTTTAACTGGCATGTCTGACAGATTCCAAAAAAATTCTGCGGCTTAACTACAGAAAGTTTCTCTTTTGAGGCTTTCTGAGTTTTGGATGTTTTACATTAAATGACTGGCAAAAACCTACTTTAGTATTTATGTAATTGCATTCTGAAGATCAGAGTAAGCTGTTCTGTTCAAATATTAATTTAAATGTATTTATGTTAACTGATGGATTGCTAAAACAATATTGGGTTTAGTATGTTCCAGGGTATGTGTCTTCGGTTCTGATATTTGGCAGTGTAGACTCAATCCAAAACCAGAAAGAAGCAATTGCAGTGCCTTGGTCTCTTGGTGTGAAGGGTCACTGCGCATGTGTCTGCAGATGTGGTAACGTGATCAGTCTTGGCAGTTCTGTTCAGCAGTTAAACCAATGCGATCTTCTGCTCTCCATTTTTTATCCTAAATCTCTCTGCAAAGGCAGATAAGGTCAGCCTAAAACTATGAACTTAAGTTGGGGGCACCAGAAAATCATTCACAGTAAGAATCTGATGAGCTAATCTAATTTTGGGACTTGCAAACCACAATTCCCACCTGTGTGTGCGTGTATGTTGTTAAACTGAGTGTGAGCAGATTTTGCAGTGTGGACAAGAGCTGAGTGTCCAGATCAAGCTGTGGATTGCTGCTGCTGTTCTCAACATCAGTATAAAGTAGTAGGAGCAAGGCATTAGGTTCTGACAAAGTCATGGAGGGGGATGTTTGACTGCTTAACTTAACACTTTGCCTTCCAACGTGGCTGCTGTATGGACTAGCATTACATCAAACATCCATAATGGCCTGGAACTGCTTGAAAAGATATGGTAGGAGACTGTTAATAAGGAAGGTTCTCCGCTCTTTCGTCCCTTTGCTTGGGAAAGTGCCTGTTTTACCTTAACTGGTACCTATGGAACTGAGCATTCTGTCTTTTTCGTGCTGCTGTGGGTTCCATGTTTGAGTTGACTCCTCAAGTTAAATTGGATATAGTGGCTTATTTCAAGGTGGGGTTCACAGCTTTGTTGGTGCTCCTCTGGAGCTGGTCTTTCCTGGTATGTCAGACCTGCAGGCGTGACTCATGGGGGAGGGAGGCATTCAAAACATGGAAAGGTCTTCCCAGAGGAGTTCCAGCTGCTCCAGGCATTTGCAGAGGAAATTCTTAATTGGATTAGATTCATAATACTAATCTGCTAAGGACTGTTTGTTGTGGAGATCTTGGCGCTATCCTGTAAATACCTTCTTTTAGCTTATCTTGTCTCCTTATCACATACAAGCTCAGTGCTGTTAAGATTGTACAGCTACCTGTGGATCTTCGTTGTCCATGGGAAGACAGCTCTGTTTATTATAGAAAATCATATAAAGCTTTTGTAGTTCTCCCCTCTCTCCATTCCTCAGTGTTGCTTTGGGTGTGGGTGATAAATGGGAAGCAGTCATAGTTGGCCTATCTCTAACATCCTGCTGTACCTAACAGTGGGTGTGAAGGACATCTCGGATGGGAAGTGTCCCCATACTATTGTCAGTTACAGGACTGTGTATATGTGGTAAGATTCAGGACCAAACAGGCATTTTTCCCCTTGAAAAAGACCTTTTTGACTTGGGTTGTGGGCACTGCTGTGATGGTATAAAGAACACCTACACTGCAGTCAGGGCTTCTGGCTGTCTCCCTGTGTAGGACAGGCTGAGTCTATTT
Source organism: Galbula dea (assembly GCA_013399015.1). NCBI lineage: Eukaryota > Metazoa > Chordata > Aves > Piciformes > Galbulidae > Galbula > Galbula dea. The sequence goes on along the minus strand of VWZX01003366.1, from coordinate 493,901 downwards.
GAGGTTTCACTTGTAGCATTGGTACTGAAAAAGGTGTTTTACATAGCAGAGGCACTAACATAATTTTTTTCTGTTTATTGACCCACACAAGTGGATGTTAAATTTAGGAATTCCATAGACCAACTCACTGGTACTTGAGTTTTTCCCTGTGCCCTGAGCCCTCAAGTCAGTAGCAAGTAGCAGGAATCTGCAGTGAAGAAAGTGAGCAGTTAATTCCAGAGCAGGAGTGAGGTGTATCTTCCTGAAAGCAAGTGTTACAAAGCCTGAATATTTAGGGAGTGCTGCCTATGGCAATATAAATCACATTGTGAGAAGGATGCACCTCTTGTTTTTTGTGGTTTTTTTTTTTTTTTAACCAGTCAGGAAGTAAGCTTGGACTTGTGAAAATGCTAATGTATCTGAGAATATAATATGGCTTTGTTACAGGAGTTTGAAGTGCTGGATTTGAAAGAGTTGTGAGTGTAAGCAAAAAGCATCTTGCTATGTTAGGTTACTGGTTGAACTTGTGGGTTTTGTGACACAAATTGTTGGAGCTGGCTTTTTCTTCTTACAGTAGTTCATTTTCTCTGCCTAATTCTTTGCTAGATGTCTGCCCAGCTTCCTTTGAAGGAATGCTGCAGTGTCCAGTAACTCTCTAAGTTCAGTAAAAATAGTATTGTATATTCTTTTTAATAGGGTTGACAGGTATCAGTTGTAATGCAATTACATACGTTTTCCGGGTATGGAGTAGATGCTTCCTGTACACAAAAATGAAGAAAAAAATCCTGTAAATCGATCTTCCAGTTGATGTTTTAGACCTTGAGTACAAAAGGGAAAGAGCATCCCAGCCAGCTGGAGGACATGGGCGCTTGAGCCCAACTCTCACCTATTTCTGCTGACTTCTACTCTGCAGGAGTCATTTGAAGTAAACTAGATGGAGCTGGAGATTACTGACTTTGAACCCTGCAGAAAGTGGTGGCCTGAGGAAGCAATTTAGCAGGCTGAAAAACCCATGCTGAATTTCTGGCAAGTGCCAGTGATTGGTGTGAAACACCTACCTCTACAGCCTCTAACTCTGGGCAAGGCATCGTGTGAACTGCCCGGTGATCTCCATTAGAATAGCAACAGGAGCAGAATATGAAGGTGATCCAGAAAAGAACGTATACCCTGCTTTAAGGGGGAGATTTGTGGATATTTCTATTGCTACTTTTTTCCTCTGTCTTCTCCAGTGTTCCTGGGAAAGCCTAAGTCCACACATAGATGTCAGAATTACACTTTGCTTGTGCCTGCATTAAGACAAATTCATGCTTCAGATTTTATAGGTCTGTCCTTCGTCCTCTTCAGATAGGCTGTATTCCTTTTTTCCACCTTACTTCTTCTGTCCTTCTACCTGTCTCCTTTGAACACATTCCATATGGCTAGGTCTGAATGTGTGCACTCCTCAGAAACCTCACAGACCAGCGTTTTGATTTTAGTTTTTTTTATTTCATCACCAGATACGTGTCTCTTCATTTATTGTTCTTTAAAGGCAAAATTGGATTAAGCAATTCTCACTGGAGCTGTGTTGTTCTCAACCCTCCTTCTTTTCCCCAGTGCTGCCCTGTGTGTCATGATGTGTGTAAAGATCTGAACGCTTAATAATGAATCCAGACATTGAATTCAGGCTATTGTGGCTATTGTCTGCAGTACAGGCAGGAGTGATACATGGGAAGAAAACAGGAGTCAGAATGTGCAAGGTGCCTAAATTTCTGGGTCTGACCCAAATTTTCGAAAGTCAGCAAGTTTTCCTGTTGATTTCTGCTTATAAAAACAAAGCTGGACTGTTCCGTAACAGGTATAGCCCAAATATCAGAATTCAGAATTAACCAGACTAGTTAAAGGAAAAAAAATCAGAAAACCTCAGTGTGGTAAAGGTGGTGTTACACACTTTTAAGTGCTTATTTCTTTCTACAGCGATGTACATATATACCTATATGGAAATTTAGTATCTTAAAAAAAACAATACTTCCTATAATTTAAACTGTTTGTGAGGGTGATAACTAATGGGTTGTCTAGGGAATGGTTTCTGTGGGCCAGGTTCATTCTATAAATAGAAGTAACTAATTACATCAGGTGATCACGTGTTTACATGCAGCTTATCCAGTTTATTGGACTCTACTGCTTGTCAGGTCTGAGGCAAAAAGTTCTACTTGATCATGTTGGAGGGAGCTTTTCTGATTCCCCGTGAGTCTTGGGAGTGCTCATGCAGGAGTGCCCAGGGAAGCAGCTGGACCCCCAGTGAGCCATGGTAGGGAGGCAAGCCAGGTAAGGTAGATAATGTGCTTCCATGAGGTTGCACTTGGCTCTCTTCTCCCAGGATGAGACTAGCAGAAGCCTTTTGAGGAAGGATGCAATTAAATAACTTCACTGACTTCGAAATTCACAAAATACTCAAATTCACAAGACACTGGTGCTTTGGCTTGTGAGATAGTACTGGAGTCTTAGGAGCTTGGTATTGCTCCTGCCAGAGACTTGAGCTCCTGGTCAGCATAACGTTCTGCCCTTGCAGTATGGAACTCTGGCTGTTTTAAGCTGACAGAAATAAGCTCACAGTGAATGAAATTTTGGGATCTAGCATAACTGATGATATTACTTCTTAATCTATTAAGAGTTCAAGTCCTCCTCTGCTCTTGTACTGGCCTGTGGACAGATTATATTAGTTTACCTTTTCTTTTTCCTTTCATGCTCTTGTTTCTTGCCGTCTGGCCATATAATGGTGTTTTAATCCTGCTTCTGTTCTCTGTCTGTTGCTGAATCCTTATTTCCAGCTCTGGCCATGCTGTTGGAAAGATGCATGCTAAGCAGATACAGTGTTCCAGATGAAGGGATAATTGGTGACCTGTGAAATGCACATTTCTGTTCCCTTCCTTGCATAGTGGCAGCCAAAATAATCCCGTACTGACCTGTCCAGTGATGTCCAGGTCTCCTTGTTGGATGTTACTAATCTAGAACTTTGCATGTGCATGCTCATGACTTGCACTCTAATGTGAACAAAGTTACGCTGGCTTTTTTTTTTTCACTAGTTTACTCAGGAGAAGTTGCACCACAGATGAAAATTTAGTAGATGGTGCTCTGTGAATTAATGTGAATTGCACTAGTGGCTTCAAGTAGATATAGCTAATATGTGAGCCTAATTGAGACCAGGAGGTTGCTGAAACTCAGTTTTAATGTGATCAGGTGGTGCTTAGAGGTCTGTAAAGATCAAAAATGTATAGCTTATCTGTAGTCTCTGCATTGGTGCTTGAGAAATCTTTGGCTTCATCTGGAAGATTGCTTCTTGTACTCCTGAGTTTCATTATCTTCTCCATGTTAATGAACAGAACTTTTAGACCTTCAGTCAGTAATTTGTGCTGAGGAATAATCCTTACATGGCTGGAATGGAGGAGGAAGTTGACATTATTCCCAAAAACCATCTTCTGACTTCTGTCTTCAGAAAATGGTAAACTCTTCGTTAATCTGGAAGTTGCAATAGGAAGGTAAGAGAGTTGCAGTGAGGAGGAACCTGAAACAGGCTGCAACTGTTGGCTTGTTTCATGTGTTTTTATTATTTGTAAGGTGGAGGCTCTGAGTGCTGGTTCCAGGTGTCCTTCTCCTGCAGGGTTTTGGAGCAGCTGTGAACAGAAGTGTGTAACTTCGGCACAGTAAAACTGTTCCAAAGAACTGAATTTGTAAATGATGCGACTTTCTCTGTTTCTGAATAGGGCACTTGTAATGCACTGACAGTGAGGGTAGTTTCCTGGTTTGTTTTAGTTATGGCTATGCTGAGGCCCTGCTGCAGGAAGCCAGGGAGCCTTGTTCTTTATGAAGCTGGTGGAACAGCTGTAGCTCTATCCGTCCTTGGGATAAAATATGAGTCCAAAGGAAGAGCTGAAAGCCTTCTTCCTTTATCTGACAAACATAACCAGCACCCTTCATTATAAACCTGTCATTGAGTCTTGGTAAGTTAATTAAAAGATTTTTGAGAAGGAAAAATATTTTTGACTACATTTTTTCACGGGGTTAATATTTTCCCTTGCACAGAACAAAAAAAAAAATCTTAAGTCCAATTGTTGAAAATAACTGACATCAAAAACAAGTTATTCAAGAAAGCTCCAACAGACACTGGTTTTTTTTCCTGCCACCATTATCGCAGCCTGATAGCTGGCTGGAGCCTGGTGTGTCCAGAGCAGGCTCTTGGTAGTGTCAACGTGCCTTTGACACAAGATGGTCACCAGGAATGCCATGTGTAAATAACTTCAGGCTTGCTTGTAACTGGTTCCTTTGAGAGCTTTGGCCCAGTTTCTGTTGAAGAAGGTGCCATCCTTTGAGCATTTATTTACTTATTTATTGAGGTTAGCAAAGTGAAGATTTGGACTAACAGCAGCCATCTGAAGTATGAGAGCTCCAGAGTGTGAAATTGAAAAGTTAAGTCGCTTCATGCTATTGTTTGCTTGATTAAAAACTCCTAATATACAGGCTACTCTTGAAGATACTTTATTTCATCATAGCTGTTTGAATTTTATTTAAGGGAGGTTTTGCATAACATTGTGACCATGGGAGTTAGTCCAAAAGTTTACAAGAGCAAGTCTTGACAGTACAAATCCAGTATGAATTGCAGGAGGTGCTACTGAAATGTTTTAGGAAAAAAAAAAAAGCCATGAGACTTGTGTTTTGGCAGGTGACCTTGTATCTGTATAGTGGCCTTTGAATAGGCAGTCATAAACATCATCTTTACTTTTCGGAGGCTTTGTATGGGTTGGTCTTCCAGATGTTTGTATAGATACTAACTTTGAAAGTTCTAGCTTTTCAGAGCTGTCTTTGTCTAAAATCACAAACATATTTTGCTGAGTGGATTTGGGTCACAGCAAACTGTCCAGGTAGAGCAGCACTGGCCTCCACTCTTGTTTGTGATGACAAAAGGGGAAACTTTTGAAACAAAGATTCAGTGAAATTGTACAGAACATTACAACGGTGTGTAGCTCAAAGGAGATGTGTTGTAACTGAAGATAGTATTGGTGCTGTGCGGTTGCAGGTCCTGTTGGCAGCAAATGACTGGAGATCTGCATGCTAATGAACCTAGGAAAGATAGGAAGAAAACGGCCATGGTGCTTCTGCCAAAGTGCTGATTCTCACCTTGGTTATGAAGATTTGAGTATCTTGTTTGGATTTAAAAATCAGTTTCTCTTATGCTTACATTAAAAGGTTGAAGAACATGGTCATAACTAGTTAATGAAAATGGCATTCTTTAGCGCTTCCCTGGCTTTATGCATATACCCAGGAAATGCTCTCTGCTTGCAGAGAGGCCAGCAGTGCAGTAGCAGCATTCATCAGTCTTTGTTAGTGCAGCGAGCTCCTTGATGAACAGTTCATTAACCGGGAGAAGGAGAATCAGTCTTTTAATATGCTTGCTATAGCATTTAGGCCCTGACAGCAAACAAAAAAACTCAGGTGGCTAGTCTGAGAGGTAAAACTTTGCTGCTGGTCTGAAATGATTTCTTCCCTCTCCTTCCACAGGCCTTTGGGTAGCAGCATTCATTAAAATACTTCTCTAAGATGTCATTTAAGAGTAGCATGTATGTAGTATCTCATGGCTGATGAGCAGATAGTTCAAACATAACAAATGGGACAATAATATGCACGCTTAAGAAGAAACCTGTTCTGACTCTTCTAGGCATTTCTCAGGATACACTATGGTTTTAATTGTTTTATTGCAAAATGCATAAGATTGAGGTAACAGTTAAAACAAATAACCAGAGGCATCTGGCAGCATGTGGATCTCTGGCACGCCGCACACGCGTTGGAATGGGGCAGACGTGTTTCCAGCAGTTCAGGCACGCTCGTCGGGAGCTTCAGAGGGCTAAAATTCACTAAGAACAAATCAAAGTCTGTGGGTTCTTTTCCCCTGGGGTGCTGGGAGTGGGGAGTGGGCCTGATGAATCCATAATTGCTGTAGCTGCAGGTCTAAGAGCTTGGTTTCTAGCAGGACTAACGCAAGCTATTGCAGGATCCACTGTGGGACTCGCAATGGGCATACGCTGCAGCAAGCACAAGGGGATTGTTTGTTACTCTTTTCCTTCCACCCCCTTTCCCCTCTTCTCTTAGAAGAAGATTCGTTTGGGGCAGGGGAGAGTTAACTTCTTCAGCTGAACATTGGAGGCTTCATGTAAAGCAGCCAGTAGTTGAGGCTTTGGTGCTCTCCTCTAGAGCCTGATCTCTTGTTCATCCAAGTCCTCCAGGAAATGAGAAACATAAGCTGCAGGTATGTTGGCACATATATGCAAAGCACTGCATTTCTGGAGCGCCTGGAACACAGGCCTCTGAAACCCTGCACTCCTCCTCAAAATGGCTGCCAGATGTGTTGGCTCTACTGAATTCCCCGGAGCCTGACACCAGAAATGCTGAGGTTATTACCAGTTTAGTTCTTGCTGTGTTCTTCCTTCAGTCTTCCAGGCACAGTGTTGCAAGAACAAGTGTGACCCTGGATGGCCGCAATACCTGCGGATGCTCTCTGTTGGCACACAGGCGTGCTTGGGGCAAGGCTTGCCAGGACTCCCTTTGAACAAAGGAAGCATGTTTGTTTTTACAGCTCAAGCTTGGGAGCCTGGGCTGGGATCCTGTGCCATTTTTCTGTGCTAGGAGCAAGAGTCTCAAGGAAGACAGCCTCTCCCTTTGCTGCAAAGCACAGCTTTCACTGGCCAACAAATAAGTCTTATCCTCTCTGGCTTATCAGTGCTGGAGACTTCTTAACTTGGCGTTGGTTTGATATTTGTCTGTAGGTGCAATAAACACTATAGAGACTCCTGAAGTGAATCACGTTCTAGCTGCCCGTGCTCACGTGGTTTCTTGAACTGGTCTTGTAAGAGCCTTGCTAGTGTGACCGCACTGCTGCTTGATCACCTTATAACCCAGTCAGTCCCAGTTGGATCCCTTGTAATCCAGTCAGTGGGAAATGGAGCTTCTGGAGTCTGCAATAAATAGTGCATCTGTCTGTTGAGCGTTCAGCACAAGAGAGCAGACTTGCTATGCAGATGCCTCTAGCATCAGGCTGAAGTTTTAAAAGTATATCTTGCACTGCATGGTAACTGGCTGTTTTTCTGACGGCATGTACACTTTTCCTGCAGTAGTCAGCAGTTTGCTGAAATAACAAATCTTAATGATAAAAAGGTGTTGGAAAGTACTTGAGCGAGTACTAGGATCAGTGAGGAAAGTGTATCATGTAACATATGCTGCTCTGCCTTTAACTGAGAAAAAGTGTTTCTCAAAATAGTCCTCCTTACTATATCTAACTCGCTTTAGTTTAATTCTAGCATCAAAATGAGAATATCATTTTGATATGATACAGCTTTTATAGTAAGTTCAGATCCTTATGAGTAGGATGTGTCTTGTACTTCATATCCAAGGCTGCTTATGGTGACACTTTTTTTAAGAGTATTTAGGTTGTCTTAAGATAGCAAGTGGTTGCCACCACTAAGTAAGTGTGCCCAGGGATGGAGTACATGAGAAGCAGTGGGTAGACATCGTGGCAACTTGTTCAGTTGGACTTGCACTGCAAATTCAAGGGGTGGAAATGCCTATGCTTGCTGCGTGGGAATCTCTGTAGTTTACATGGAGTAATCAAGTTATTTAAGGAGGTGCTGGTGTTAGGGGGGAGGTATATATGTTACAAGTGAATCTTCCATTAATCTTTGCTATTCAATTCTAAGACTTCTGAAACCGTGAAGCATGCTGCGTCATGGAGATGAGATTGTGAGATTGTATGGTGGAAGACTAGATTTTTACAGGTGTCTTGCAAAGTGAATGTATGGGGGAGCAGAACTAGGATGTGTCACCATAAAGAAAAGGGAGGAAGTGCCTGGGAGTGGAACCTGCAAAGCTGCCCTGACTCAGGCTGCATGTCCATGAGAAAGAGGAGTTCCAGAAATAACAGTAAAGCCTTGCTTTTTGTTTCTCTTGTAGCAACCCTCCACTCAGTGAGGAAATGCTGCCTCCAGGGGAGTGGATGTGTCACCGCTGCACTGTACGCCGCAAGGTAAAGCCTATCTTGGTAGACATGATCCCTGCCCTTCTGACTGTTCATTTTAAACATGAACCCTCTGTTTTATGCTTTCCTCCATATATACCACCAGAGTTGCTCTTTGTGCTTACTGTCACAAAGGTCTTTGTTAGGTATGGACTTAAAGAAAAATAAGGTGTCTTGGTGGGACTCCCTTGGTATTTTTAACCTCGTTAATAGGAACCAAAACTGAAGTGACTGTTATTGTTGAGCTGTGCCCTCTAAACTGTTTTCCTTCACCATACTTTTGGAAAGGAGAGAGAGCTGAGGCCCAGAGGGAATGGCTTCTGTGCTCAAGGAGGTGAGCTGTGTACTGGTAAAACAGGAGTCATGTTAATGCAGCTTTGGCACGAGGGCTGTGATTCTGGTTAATGTGTGTTTTTTAGAATTGTGACTTCACAGCAGCTGCACATAAGCAGAGGGTAAAATCACAGTGAGTTATGATTTCCTGGGCTGTTGAACAGGATGAGGAGGAGATGATTGGGCAAGGTTGTGGGTTGTCTTTTTTTCCCTTGATGCTCTTTCTCCAGGAAGCTCTCTTGCACAATGTAAACATCTTAATGCTGTGACTATGTAAGACTGCGTAGCAGAGGGTTTAGAAAGTACACCAAACATGTAGCAACTGTTTCCTTGAAGTGACACCCAAAACAGATTGGAAGAAAACTATGTATTCAGCCTTTTGTTCCTGAAGCAATAGCTTTGTTTCAAGGGTTCAGCCACCTGCCAACAGTAAAATTAAGGTCATAAGTTGAAGAAAAAAAATAGTAAAATAAATAGATAGAAAAGGGAAAAAAAATCCCCAACTTTTCTGTATTAAAAATTGCCTGATAACACTTTGCTCCTTTTACAAAGCATTTTTGTCATGAAGTAGGTTAGTTCAGCCATACTGGGGATGCTGTCAGGCACTGGAGTAGTTCACAGTTGCCTGTGCTAGGCCATGTTGTGTCTCCTCCTGTTGCAAAACAGATCTCACAGTGATTGCAATGTATTGTGTTCCTGTGCTGCAGTTCTCCCTGCCCACCTTGTTCAACCTTCCTGTCATCGAGAAACAGCAGAGTGTTGTTTGTATATTGTGCTTGTATTCTCAAGCTGACGCCATCATTTTGTAATGGGTTAATAGTCTGCATCAGCAATGAATGGTCTGCTATAGAGTATCTCAGGGTTGGCTTGCAAAGTAAACAGAATTGTCTGATTTGTCAAGTATATAGAACTAGATGCTGTGAAGTGTTGTCCTGATCTGAACTCAAATATGGCTGAAAGGAGAGGGATATGCTAATTTTTTTTCCCCATGCTTGGTTCCCTTCAGCTGTTCTGTCACCTGTATATTAGCTGCAATCAGATTGGTTTTGCTAGGTCAAGGCTTTAATGACTTCACAGGGGAAGTTGTAGTAAGTGGCTCAAGCCTTTTCAGATGCTGTTTGTCTTCGATTGCATATTTGTCAAGGTTGATGTGCTTTGTTTGTGGCCTCTGTGATAAGCCTGCCTATTCATGTCGTGCAGAAGCGAGAACAGAAGAAAGAGCTGGGGCAGGTAAATGGATTGGTGGACAAATCTGGCAAAAGGACCACCTCCCCCACCAGTGACGCAGACCTGTTGGACAGGTCTAGCAGCAGCATCAGGGCTAATGCGCATGCCAGGATCTTGGAAAGGAGAGCAAGCCGGCCTGGCACTCCCACATCCAATGCAAGCACCGAGACCCCCAACTCAGAGCAGAATGATGTCGATGAGGACATAATTGACGTGGATGATGACTCTGCCATTGCAGAAATGGACTGTGGGCAGCCCCAGCTGAAGCGACCTTTTGAGCTTCTAATTGCTGCTGCCATGGAAAGGAACCCAACGCAGTTCCAGTTGCCGAATGAACTGACCTGCACCACAGCACTTCCAGGTGAGCTGTGGCCTGTATTGGTGAAGATGTCTGCAGTTGCATCCTGCTGCCATCTTGCCTCTTTCTCCTCCTGACTGCTTGGTAGCTGTGGCTCCAGTGATGAAAGCAGAGGGTACAGATGTACCCCTGATTGTTCTCCAACTGTCCAGCAGCAGGTGGCCTCTTTTAGATGTGAGCTGTGGGATCACCACTGCTAACAAGACACCTCCATCAGTACTTTAGATAGACCTTGCTGTTGTCACCTTAGTCTAGATCATCGATTTGAAGGAAGAAAAAAATCCAATTGTTAAAATACTTGATTGGTTTATAAGATAATCTAGTAACAAAATAGTGACTTCATATATAGGATGTCACTGAAATGATTAAGTATAAAATATGCCTACCATTAAAGACAATCTCTGTCACTTAAGGCTAGATGTAGTGGTTCGTAAGGGTTACTTAAGCAGGTCTTTTTGCCTTTTCTGTCTGCCTCTGGCTGAGAAGATTGTGCATATCTGCCAGAAAGCAGATGTCTGCTATACAGGTAACCCAAAGCCTTTTAAAATTTACTTCCAGGTACTAGTAAGAGGAGGAAAAAGGAAGAAACAACAGGAAAGAATGTCAAGAAAGCACAGCACGAGTTAGACCACAATGGTTTGGTTCCCTTGCCAGTGAAAGTCTGCTTCACATGCAACAGGTACTTAACTCTTCCAGGGAAGCTGTTCAGTCTGGCTACATCCTTCACAGGGACAAAGTCCTGTCTGAAAAAAGTAGATTACCTGTTCCCTTTTTCATTCCTCTTCATTACTTGCTTACAATTCCTGAAACAAATGGGGGAATAATCATCTTTGCTAAATAACAGATGTTTAACCACAGCAAGTGTAGGTGTGGCTTCTGCAGCCCGCATGGCTGTAAAGGGTTTTAAAATGTAGCCTGAAGAGAGTGAGCCGTCTTCTCTTCAGTATTTCTCTACTAAGAAAAAATTTCATATGATAGTGGTTTAGAAAACTGAGATGTTTGTTTATGGTTTGTGAAGGAAGTATGGGAGAAGGTGACCTTCAGGAAATGGATATCTACTGAGAGAGTTATAAACCCAAGGCAAATAGTAAATCTGAAAATCAGTACAAAATACTACTGGCTTTTATGACTGCATTAAAATAATGCACAGATAAATCCCAATTCAAAATGTCAGCAAAACCAAAAGCTTTATTTCAGGAGTCCAGTCAGAGTGAGTTTCTGGCAGTGGGCTGGAGACTCAGGTGGACTTTTGTGGAGATGATGACTTTGTCATAGAGTGAAGACTTCTTTAAAGCCTGGGGAATCAGATGTAGTAGCTTTCTAGATTTTTAGACTTAAAGAGCGTCTGGTTGAAGTAAATGTCCCAAATTCACATACAGTTCATCTGAGGGACATGTGTAATAATGTAAACCTGAGATTTCCTTTGAACCCCTGAATTTTTCTCTGTATAAAGCCACTCAGAACTAATGCACAAGATAACTTGAAAAGTTACTTAATGTGAATCTGACAGTATCTCTTCCTGCCAGAGGACTTCTTCTTTGCACCAAGAAATCCTCATGTGCACGGGCAAGTCCTTTTGCCTTGAGTAGTCTTGCAGAAGGTCCATATAGGTCAAGTTACAAATCTGAAGCCTAATTTTAGATGCAATTAACATAGTCTAGGGGAGTTGTTGGGGAAAGATAAGCTGATGTGGTTAGTTCGCCTGTGTGTTCAGTTTATGCTTTGTATTTTGTATGGGAAATAAGACACAGCTCTCTCTTTGCAGGAGTTGCAGAGTGGCACCTCTCATTCAGTGTGATTATTGCCCACTCCTGTTCCACATGGATTGTCTGGAGCCACCACTTACTGCCATGCCTCTGGGTAGATGGATGTGCCCAAATCACATAGAACATGTGGTGGTAAGCAGGACTATAATTGCAGTATGGTAACCGGATGCTGGAGTGGAACCTGGCAGGTCCATTAAGGGACAAAGTACAACAAATGTAAAACAGCTTCTGAGCTCTTATTGCTCCCTGTAACACTTGTAAATCTCCTGCTGCAAGCAACACACTCTCCAAAGGAATATGTTGCTGTTATCTTCAATAAAATATAAAAACATGGGGGAACTTCTTCCTTTAACTGAAGCTGACAGCTCAGATTGTGGCTCACTGACAGCATGTCCGGTTTTCAGACTGGACTCTTTAATATCTAGATGAGCTTCCAGAACTGTTGATACAAAGCACCACAGTACTACAAATAGGGGAAGTAATTCTTTGCATGCTTAGCCCAAGAAACTTTCATGCCAAGAGGGAGTTTTCATTTGTGGAAAATCGGTGTTCTTGAGACTAAATACTCAGGAAACAGGGGGCTGAAACAAAAGCCTTGTGCCCAGACATAATGCTTCTGAGAGCATTGGTGCTGCTTAGTAGGCCTTAAATGCTTTTGTATTCATCTCCAGCAATGTGTCCTTTAACAGAAATTGGTAGTGCTGCAGGAAACAAATATTCTAAAGCTGAGCTGATGCTCTACTGCCAGTGCTACAAGGTGTTATGCAAGTGTTAGGGTGCATTAGAGTGACCCACAGATCCCTAACTCCTGTGACATTATCTGATCACCCAGCTGAACCAGAAGAACTTGACCCTGAGTAATCGGTGCCGAGTATTTGACCGGTTCCAGGACACCATATCTCAGCACGTTGTCAAAGTCGATTTCTTAAACCGAATCCATAAAAAACATCCTCCGAATCGCAGAGTTCTTCAGTCAGTAAAGAGAAAAGGTTTGAAGGTATGTGTAAGCAAATAGGTATCAGTGAAATTCCCTGTGTGAGTATTCCAGTTTGAAAGGGAAATCAGCACATCCCATAGGCTTAGGCTCTTGGGGGTGGGAGGAAGAGGGTGGGTTTTGAAGGAATGCATTGGTGTGAGGTCTGGAAGTTGGCACTTTTCACTGCTTATAGGATTTAAGAAGCTCTTCTGCCAAGCCCAAGGCTCAGCTATTACAAGGAAGGCTTTAAATCTAGCACAAGTATAACACCAAACCTCCTAAAGGTACCTCTGCAGTCTGAACTGGGGCTGCTGTATGTTTTGTGTTAAACCTCAAAGGGTATTTGCTGCCAGAATGCCTGAAAAATGCCACACAGGTGCCCCTTCTTAGCCTTTTTTGTGTTACTGCTTTTTGTGCCTGAGCTAATGAATAAAACCTATTAATTTCAGTCTTTATTAATATAACTCAGTCCATGAAACTTCTAATGTGTTGTCTGTGGGGTTCCTTTGGGTCAGAAAGCATAGTGCTGGTTAGGTACTTCAGTAGTCATTCTTGAATAATTATTCTCATGTGTGATCTTCTTTCTCTACAATGTAGGTTCCTGATGCTATAAAGTCCCAATACCGACTTCCACCCCCGTTACTTGCGCCTGCAGCAATTAGAGATGGTGAGCTGATCTGTAATGGGATCCCTGAGGAACCCTTGCAGAAGCACCTTTTGAACACTGAGCACTTAGCCAGCCAGACAGAACAACAGGAGGTAAATGAAGTCAAATGCTTGGACTCCATGTCTGTAGTTGCTTTGGTACAAAGATCCTCTTCCATTTCAGTCGTGGCCAGAGCAGTTGTCTAGGAAACCAGTCTAAAAATCATGTCTGAAGGTGATAGCTTGTCTTGTCTCTGACACCTTTGCCTGTTTAAACTTCGTATTGGCTTTCCAGGTGGAATGTAAAACTCTTCATTTGATGCTTTGGGGAAGTGGTGAAAGAGTCTTCTGACCTTAAGAGTCTAGCTGAGGGCTTTCTGTCTAGATGTCATTTTTATTTCCTGGCTCAGGGGAAATACTTTCTGCTTTGATTATGTAAGGCTCCTCTCACTAAACATTTATTTGTATGTTAATGTCACATTTTTATTGCTGATAGAATTGGGCTTTTAAATCGAGGTCAAATGAGTGTTAAAATCTTGTATGAAACTTCTTGCCAGATTCCACAACATGAAGGCATATTGCTTTGCAGTCAGTGGTGCAGTCAAGTCCTTGTGTTAGCTCCAGCAAGGTTCCGCTATGTGGCAGGTGTACATTCACCATGGAGCTTAAAACTCTGAATAAATCTTGTGGTCTTCCTCTGCCTTCACCGCAGATTTGGTGGGTGACTCCCTATAGTGTGAGGTAGATAGTATTTTTTTCCAGTATGCTACAGAGTAAGCTGAAGGATTGTTTTTGGATATCAGCCCATATTAGTGTAAGATAGTTTGTAAGTATTTGAATTGAAACACTTTAACAAGTGAAGAGAAGTTTGAGGGTGAAGAAGTGCAGCTGCTGCCTTCGCCCTCCTTTAATCTCAGCTCCTCTGTGTCCTATCCCTGTCACAGAGATAGTATGTAGTTTTGGTTGCACTTTTGTATCTCTGGACAGAATTTTCTCATGATGCTGGGTGAGCATTATAGCAGATGCTGTAGTTCCAGGTTGCATCTGAGCAGTCAGTAGCACAGAGAGGCAGCTGCATGTCTTTGAGCTGGGTGAATGATGGATTAACTGTTGAGGTTTGGAGCACTGTCTGCCTCTGTAGCTAACCTGTACTTTTTTTTCTCCCTTGCAGTGGCTCTGTAGTGTTGTTGCGCTCCAGTGCAGCATATTGAAACATTTATCTGCTAAGCAGATGACTTTGCTTTGGGACTCTGAACAAACAGAGAAGGCTGATATTAAGCCTGTTATTGTGGCAGACAGCTCACTCGCCAACCCTTACCAGGCAGCTGACAAGGCACCCACACCTTCCCTCTATTCCATGTCATCCTGCACCTCAGGGATTACCACCCAGAATTCCTTGAGCTCCTCACAATCCCAGCAGACTTTGTCACAGGAGGATGTCAACTGCAGCTCTTGTATAGATAAATCCAAGAAGGTGACTTCTTGTGGGACTTCGAATGGACCGACAGCCTCTGACATTAAAGTAAATGGTCCACATTTCTATGGCATTTCATCCGAATCTTCAGCACAGTTGACTGACTCCCAGAGGCTAATCGGATCTGGTAACACAATACCTGTTCTGTCTCATCGGCAAACGTGGCCTCGGCCTCTCACTCCCCCAGCGACTTGTGGACTTCTGAATCACACCATTGGAACCACTGTCAAAATGGAGAACGTAGCAGGACCAGTTTCTTGTGCACAAAGGGGTTCTGCGCCAGTCACAAGTATCCCTACATCCATATCAAGCTCCTGTGCCAGCCTGGAGACCACCAGCACTTTGCAAAGAAAGAATGTGCAGACACAGATAGGACCGCCGTTGACTGCAGACCTGCGATCCATGGGCTCCCCTCTGACTGCCACAAGGGCTCTCACCCCTCCACAGGCTACAGGAGATGGGATCTCTGCTGTTGGGTCCACAAACAGATTCTGTTCACCAGCACCACCTTCAGGTACGTGTCAAACAGCTGATCATGGGCCCAAGGGATGAGAAAGTGCTCTGGCTATATGTTTCTCTCAGCCTCAAGGCTCTAGTGGTATGTCCTTGTTTAACTGAGAGTTGGGTTTTCTGTGGAGAGCCAGGATGAGTTTTTCAAGTCACCTCTGTCTTAGGTCCCTTCGTGGTAGCCAAGAGGTTGTGTTTTTCACTGGCTGTGTATACCTGAAGGGAGAACTCTATCCTGAGAAGCAGAATAGTAGATTAGTTTTTGAAAGCAACAGTAGTTTTAACTTAGAAGTCTTCAGCTGCACAGCCTTGTTGATGGAAAAATGGGGAATTGAGAAGCTCTGGTCTGCTTCTCCAGGACAGTTATGGACTAAATAGGCCATCCCTGTCCTGAGTTGTACCCAACCACTTTGCTGTTAATGTGCATACACCCATTCTTCAGTCTAAAAACGTCAGGTCAAAGATGTTAATAGACAAAAGTCAGAGTTCCGGTCCATAACTCAAATTTTGCTGGAGTAAGCTTTCACTTAAAGCATTCTCCTTCTCTTCCTTTTCCCAACACCAACTCAACACCCAAACTCTTCACTCAGGTTGCATTTAAAGCAGTAGCCAAGAAGCATGTGACAGAGCTGTTTGTCATCTCTTGCAGTTCCTAGCTGCTCAGTGGCAGGCTTGCACGGGGAGTCACGCAGTATGGTGATCACAAGCAACAGAGGCAACATCTTTTTATTACTCTTCTTAAAATTCCTTAATGAGTAACTTCTGAGTTTTACTTTGTGTTTGGAAGCAGTCCCCAGAGTACTTGGCCTCTTTGCTTGTTGCTCAGCAAACTGGGGTTACTCCGAGGCTGCTAGTTTTACTGTGCCCTGCTTAGAAATGCAAGGCTGGGAGAAGTTTTGGCAGAGGAAATGAGACCACGTTATGTAGAAAACTTCTTGCTTGTGGTTTGAAGAATACTGCAGTCCCTACATGATTTTGCAGTTACTGAAGATGTTAAGTAATTGCTTTCGGTGCAAAGCTTACGTTCTACAAACTGCACATTAAAGCATCATTTTGATGCAGTGCCTCTTGGGAAGGGTTTAAATACTTAGATTTTCCATCTAACATGTTGTATATTTATAACAAATCTTAAATTATGGTGTGCAAATTTTGCTGCTGAGTACAAAAATAAAAACGATTCATTATTTTTTCCCCCTAAATTTTAGGTATATAGTAGTTCTATTTCTAAGCAAACCAACTCAAGAAGATCTGGTATCAGCAACATATTAAAGGGATTTTGTTTCCTGGCATTTGCCATTGCCTCTTTCAGCTGCAGTCGCTGCCAAAGCAGTAAGATTTTATTTTGTAAATAATAAAATCTGCTCATGACTGCCACATTCTTACTGGACAGACTTGATAATTGTGCCGAAATTAAAGTGTGGCAATTGTACTTCTTCGTGCATGTTCAGACCTGAACAAGGTACTTGGCAAATATCTCTAGGTTTAGCAAACTCTTCAAGCTCCTGGGGACTTGGTGCTTATCTTCATCTTTCCAGTGTCTGTAGGACATCAGTCTGTCATTGCTGCTGCTTCAAAGTGGGAGTAAGGGCTTAAGCGTATAGGTCCAGAATCCCTGAGAAAGCTGGCAGTTGGCTCAGTGTTGCAGGCAGACACTAGTCCTCTGTGAGGAGAAGAAAACTAATGGCCTTTAATTCAAGCCTTTTCAAAGCATGACTATGAGCAAAATTAGTCATTCTGAGCAGTTTGGGAGCAAAGTGCAGCCTGAGGGTAGGGTGCATCTCTCACCAACGTCACAGTGACATACCTTCTCTGCACCATCTTTCTCTGTAGATGGTAAGGTCAGTCCCAGCACCTTATCCATAGGAAGCGCTTTAACTCTACCTTCATCACTCACTTCAAACTCTGCAGCTATGTTGGACCTCAGCAGTTCCCTGAAAGCATTTATGGATGGTGGTGAGTATTTACTTCATTATCGGTGTCTGCTAGCCCTTTCTGTTTGCTTCCCTAAAGCATTTGGTCTCTGCTTAAGGAAAAGTTCCAGAGATAAAGAAGGGTTGCAGTCAGGTGAGGGTGGGGCTGGGTGTGAATTGCCTTGAATATGTCACATGCTTCTCTACTTGTGGTGTTGCCAAAGGAGCAAAGCCAATGCGATTTTTCTGCCTGAAGCTTTTCTGGGGAAGGATCACAAAGCTATTGCTTAGGCTGCTTTCCAGGTGGAATTCACATGCAGAAACCTGCAGCCCTGCCATGTTGTGGTGCTAGCGGCAGTGTAAAGCTGTTTCCAGTGGGTTTAAAGTCCAGCAAGAGTAGATCTTTGAGTCAAGCAGTCACCTGAGCAGTGGTGCTCTAATAGTTTACTCAATTTTCTGATTCATTTCTGCTTTGTTAGTCTTCTAGACTGGCAAATATGTTGTTTTCATATTGTTTACTTGGCAAGAAATTCCAAACCTTAGTGGAGTAAGTTGAGGAGGAGGAGATTGCTGAGCAGTCATCAGTAGCATAGCGTGCCTTTTAACCAGGGTCGTCTTCTACATCTAAGGAACAGCCTTCCTGGCACTGCCAGCATCACCCTCTTTTCTTGGGTGGATCCTGACTTCTTAGCCTGCCCAGACCACTTCAGGAGAGGCCATTAGAGTCCTACTTCTGCTCACCATATTTTAACTGTCATTGAGGTGGAGACAACTGTTGGCAGAAGAGGTTAGCCAGCCTGCTTGCTGCCACAAAGCAGACCTCTGTGGGGCTTTACAAATATGAATATTTCAAGGCTATCAGCAACTGATCTGCTTTAAAGCTTGTTAACATTATTGTCTGAATTGTGCTGTTCAGTTTAACTGACCCTGCTACAAAAGCGTATGACTTAAGAATGAGCCTGTAGCAAATTCAAAGGTGGTTACAGCTTTCCTCTGTAATGCTGGGTTAGTAATGAGGGTCTAGGTAATGGAGCTTTGAAAGAACGGCCTAAC
The DNA here is from genome assembly GCA_013399015.1 of Galbula dea. Taxonomy (NCBI): domain Eukaryota; kingdom Metazoa; phylum Chordata; class Aves; order Piciformes; family Galbulidae; genus Galbula; species Galbula dea. Next base: position 475,635 of record VWZX01003366.1, on the reverse strand, counting down.
CTGCCACCCAAAGGTGTGTGATGTCTACCTCTGCAGACTTGTGGTTCTGAACCAAACCAGCAGATTTTCAACTTTTACCAGTCCTTGTTCCCCTTAACTTCTCCTTGTGAGTGGGGCAGTTAAATCCACTGCATCTCGGGTTGCACCCTTTCCATGAATAACTTACTAATTGCTTTTTGTTTATTAACAGAGATTGAGATAAATATGCTGGATGAGCAGCTGATCAAGTTTCTGGCCTTGCAGAGAATACATCAGCTCTTTCCTTCCAAAACTCAGTCTCTAGTGAGCAGTGTCAGTTCCCATCAGCAATCTCCTGTGGGAAAACACATTGAAGGTAAGAGCAGCCCTAGAACAGTTGTTGAGCCATAGCTTTTTGGCACTCCTTTACCTATTCATTGTAGGAGATCTTCCTCTTCTTGTATCTGCCTTTCACAGTTCTTTCCGCTCAACCCCCTGTTCTGGATATCTACTCTTCAGAAACTCCTTCAGGTCCCTCTACTTAATTATTTACAAATTAGGCAATGAAAACACTTTCAGTAACTTCTGGTTTTCTGCTGGAAATAATTAGTGAAGTTGTGTTTTATTCATCTTAGAGTTAGCAAGAGATGGGAAAGTTCAGCTGCCTTTTTTTTTTTTTTCCCCTCACCTTTGAGATGGACAAGAGAAATATGTGAATTCCTGGTCTCTTCTTCCTGGGGAAGCTGTTTATGAGACAAGCACAAACAAGAAGAACTGGGGCACAGAATATGTGTGACGTTGTCATTGCCTATTCAGAATGATGTTGCTGTCACGCTGAAACAGTAAATGCAACTAATGAAAATAGTGGAAAACAACTTGTGCTTCTGTTGGACGTCTCCAGATTCTTGAGTTCAGCATTGGCTTTGGTTTTGGTCATTGGTATCTTAACACCTAAAGCTGGAGGGTGAATATGGTTTCATGTTCCTCTGCATGCAGCCAGTCCGTTTAATCTGCTTTCAAGTGCTAGCTGGACAGCCTTGTGGTAGCAGTTGTCTGCTCCCTCTCTGCTGGACCTGGGGGTAAATATCCCAGGTGAGATCTCTCAAAGTTTGTTAGCAGTCAGTAAAGTTCTTCTGAAACATATTTGCCTGCTCACTTGCCACTGTAGCATCACAGCATTCTCTGAACGCTTTATCAGTCTTTCTTTTGAGCACTGCTGTAGGACTTAGCACCAGGCTGTGCTGTTAGCTGCTTTCCTGCACTGCGCTAACAGATGAGTTCTGGAAATTCTTCAGCCGTCTGCCTTTCAAAAGGCAGATTGATGCTGTCTTAACCCACCATCCTTTTTGGGCAGGAACGATGCAGCCAGCTGATTGTTTAGCATTGTTCATGAAATATTAGATCCAAAACCTTTAGTAAGCCCCACTGAGCCAGCAGAGACAGACAGGAAGCAACTCATACAGGGCAGCTGGGCAGAGGTAGGAACCTACGTGTTTCAACTGCATTGAGTACTGGACATCCAGTGATGCAACTCACAGTGGCCAATGTTCTTGACCTAGGTTTCTCTGTAAACAGCTTGTCATAATCCTCATGTTCTGTTCTTTGATGTCACACTCTTGGTGTAAAAGTGTTGCAGATAGATACAGTATCAGGAGAGCCCTAAACTCTGTCCATATGAGGGGCTTATCTCCAAAAGAGAGCTGCTGAAATCTTGGCTAGGCCTGTGTGGTCGAGTTTATCTTGTTCCACAGGGGATGATTTTCTGTCTGTTTATGTGGGTATGTGAGAATGTGTGATGTGGACTTGGCTGACAAGGAGATGCTCTGGAGGCTCAGTCCTGTCTAATGTGCTGGAGGGACCAATCTGAGGCTACAAGAGTCTATCATCAGTCATCCTGTCTTGGGAGCTGCCTTGGTCCCTGGACAAGTCCTGCTCAAACTGTGTGGGTGTTTTCCTGCAATCTCACTAGAAGTGAAGTTGCAGCTGTTAAGTTGGTGATACTCACCAGCACCAACTTGTTTTGAGTGGCATATTGACAGCAAGCCCCAGCTCTTTGATTACACAGACTGGAAGAAGACTGAAAAAGAAGCTAGTGGTAGGAGGCTTGTGTTTTCCTCCATGTGGCTCCATTGTGTACACTCAGTATTAACATTCCCCCAGTTATATGGCTTCTGCCAGTTACTGGAGAGAGCTGTTTTCTCTGGTGACTGGCAAAAAGATGTTCAGTGCACAACCACTGCTAGAGGGTTTGGGAACTGGAGTTTAGGACAAAGCCAACTCCATTCTTCTTAGGAAAGAAACGTGCTTTCTGGAGAGCCTAGCATTGGGGACCCTGAGGTCGAGCAGCCTTTGTAGCTGATAACATTATTGAAGTAATTTCTTTTTGTCTTGTAGCGCAAAGAAAGGAAGTGCAAGCCCGGGCGGTGTTCTATCCTCTGATGGGCTTAGGAGGTGCAGTCAATATGTGCTATCGAACCCTCTACATTGGAACAGGTAAGTAGCCTTTTACATACTGGCGTTTCAGAATCAGGGTGGTTCTCCCTGACCCTCCCTTAAGTGTTTGCCCAGTGGGTGTCAAACAAAACAGACCCATTGTGGCTGCTCCTACTGTCATTCTTGGCTACCAAGAAATGTTGAAATTCCCTGTCCACTTGGAGTCTTTGTGGAGTTGCACCTTTGTAACCTGGCTAGTATGAGAATGAGCAGAATGGCTGTCCTGGAGGTGTAATGCCTGACTGATGGAGAGAACAGTTACAGTTTGCTGGCAGGTTTCATTTCTTTCTGCTTAGGTTTTTCTGGCACTCTGGGTCTACCCAGTAACTGAAATGCTCTTCAACCTTCATGGAGCCTTCCCTTCCCCCACTGAAACTTTGTTCAGTGGCTTATCGCAGCATTATTCATGCAGTCCTGGGAGCAGGGACAAAGGCAGTTGCTCCCCTGTTGTTTTGCTAATTGAAGTTTAATTCTGTCTGTTGTTCTCTGCTGCCTGACAGGTTTTTTGTCTGAAATGAACTGAGTCTGTTTTGTCCTCCTCATTGACAGGAGCTGATATGGATGTGTGCCTTACAAGCTATGGTCACTGTAACTATGTGTCTGGCAAACATGCCTGTATATTCTATGATGAGGTGAGTGCCTGAGGGGTTGGATTTTTATTCTTGTTATTATTTGGCATGCATGGCAGTGGAAGCTGGAGATGCAGGCAGCAGGTTGTCTTTGTGTGGAGCTCCTTTGTGGACTACAAAGTAAGAGCCAGGGCTGTGAATAGCTTCACTCCAGTGAAGGCTGCATCAGCATTTTCTGCCAAACCCTTTTCTGAAGCACAGAGCTCTGCCAGCATGATTTCTCTGAGCTAACTGGTTCTGGACAAATACTGACCACAAATAAGCACTGTCACTGCTAGTGTCTGGGGGAAGACAAAGTCATAGAAATGGTTTGATACTTTTTTGATCCAGCTGCATTGTTAATAAAAGCTAGACTTCACATGTCAACATGGAACCTCAGCTGGAACAAAACAGGGAACTGCTCCAAGTCTCTTGCTTTCAGGTGTGGTGGTTGTATAAAGTGTTCATGTTATCTGCAGTACTCTGTATAAAATTATTTAGCTAACTAAAATTTCAGTTAAGCTCTCAGCATAAACCGAAGTCTACAGTCACTCCTTAAGTACAGTCCAGAGATTAGTTTGTTGTAGAAGTAGACTGGCAAGTCTGCCAATAAAAACACTGCTGGAGATGTCTCTTAGCATGGCAACAGTCTTCGATGCAAGATAGTCTTTTATGTCACCATTTGTCAACCAGCTGGTGAGCGGGATCCAGGATTAACCTACAGCCATCTTTAGCCATTCCTCCAGTGCACTAAAAGCTATAGAACACATTTGATAATGGGATCCAGACCTTAAATCTGTGTTGAAGCATCTCCTCACAGTGGTCAAGCCTAAATCAGGCTCTAGACACTGAACTTCCATACTCCAGCAGACCTCCTTTCTCCTATGGCTGTGCTCACTCTAGAGGAGGAGTTCCCCCCTCATCAGCTCTGTCTTCTGTTTTTGCTTCTGGCCACTGGCAGCTCGTGCTTGTCCTTAATCTGTGCAGTCAAGCAGGTTACCTGAAAACTTACTCCCTTGTAAGTGGGGAGTTTTTGTAACTTGATGAAAGCTCTGTAGTCCCTGGGAGACAAGGTCTTCACCCCTTAGATGATTCCTGTGAGCTAACCTGAAATCTCCTCCACTCTGTCAACATCCTCTGCAAAGCTCAGTTGAGTGTGACGCTGCTTAATGCTGTATGTCACAGTAATGTCTCCTGGCAACTCAGCATCTCCAAAAGGCCTGTAAATCTCAGACTGTCTCTAGCTTGCAGCTGCTGCAGCATACCGACATCTCTCTTGCCATCTTCTGACTGTTTCCTGCTAGGCACAGGTCTTGGGCCACATTTGCATCTTGTATACCTGTTAAAATGGTGTGCTGGCTTTGTGAGAATCTGCTTGAATCCCAGTTTCCAAAAGACCTGTTGGTCTAAATCCTGTAGTAGGTAAAACCCACTTCTCTTCAAAGCTGCTTTGACTCTCGTCTCTGATGGGAAGCAGCTCCTGCTGGAAAGCTGACTGTTCTGTGAGCATGAGCCATACATGACAGTCGGGTTGGTGGTCTTTGAAGCTGGAGTGGTATTTAACTGCTTATAGTTAACCATCAGCACAGTGGTGGGAAGGGAGGGGTTGTTTCACTGCTCCAAAGGACCTTCTGACTTGATGTTTCAATTCCCTCCTCTTCTTTTCAGAATACGAAGCATTACGAGCTGTTGAACTACAGTGAGCATGGGACGACTGTGGACAACGTTCTGTACTCCTGTGACTTTTCAGAGAAGATGGCACCCACTCCTCCCAGCAGTATTGTTGCCAAAGTGCAGAGTGTGATAAGTGAGTATTGAGACCACAGGGAGCTCCTTGAGGGGGATGGGAGCGGGTGTTAAATCAATTCCTTCTTGGGGCCTATTGTTCTGCAGCAGCTGATACAACTCTTGCAAAAAGGGAGCTTCTCCACAGGCCTGGGGAGTGCCTCAGTCTGCAGAGTGCTCTGCTGTCCACTCTGCTCCTGCCTCTGGTGCTGGAGTTAACAACCAAGCTCTCCAGGTCCCTGGCTGATGAACTCTGGTTCAGAGCTGGACCAAGGGGTTTCCCTGCACATACTCTCTCCTCCCAGGCTGTAAGTGATCTGGGCTGTGCTACAAGCATCCCATCCCTGCATGGCTTACTCCTGCTGTTCACCTGGTCAGCTTCCACCTTTTTTGGCTGCCAAAATAGATGTGTAAATGTTTCTGCCTCTCTGGGGCTATGGAGAGATTCCAATTTCCCTTTTCCCAGCCTCATGGCTGGAGGATCTTTACCCTGAGGCAGCTCAGCAGTAGCCCCTATTAATGGAAACAAGCTGCTATTGGCCTACATGAATCTTAGATGGTTTTTTGGTGTGTTTTTTTTTTTCTTTTCCAGAACGACATAAAAGCAGAAAACAAGAAGAGGAGCCGCATGAAGAAGCTGCTGTGATGAATTCACAGGCACAAGGGCAGCATCGGAAACCCTGTAACTGCAAAGCCAGCAGCTCCAGCTTAATAGGGGGCAGTGGGGCTGGCTGGGAGGGAACAGCCCTGCTCCATCACGGCAGTTACATCAAGCTGGGCTGCCTGCAGTTTGTTTTCAGCATTACCGAATTTGCGACCAAACAGCCTAAGGGGGACACTGCCTTAGTACAAGACATGGACTTGGAGGAGAAGCTTTCTCTGAAACCCCACCAGGTGCCCGTGCTGCGGTCCAACTCTGTTCCCTAGGAATTTTAGGAAGAGAGTTTTTGGAGTAAGGAAAAACACCCTCAGACTCTTGCAATGCAAAACTGTACAAACCGAGGTGGGATTTTTCTGTGTCGGCCCAGAGACTGTTCACACGCCGTTTGCATGAAATGAAGAACGTTTAACTTTTTTTAATTTTTCTTTTTTGCTCAAGTTTTAGGGGCATTTGCACATATATTTGTACTATACATTTCATTTTAAAAGGAAAACTGCAGTGAGAGCAGGATGTGTCAGAGCGAGGGACGACCGCTGTCTGACTCAAGGACTCTCCCTGACAGATAGTTCCCATGCAGTTGTAAAATAATCAGAAATTTGTTCTATTTTGTGCCAGTGACAATAGTTTTATATTAAAAGAGAAATACAGTTTTCATACAGCAAATCTATACAATATCATTGTTTTATTTAATGTAAAGAAGCGCTCTTCTTCCCACAGTTATTTTTCCCATCCCTCCCTGCTATGGTTGCACTACAAGTAGCTACTGTGTATTATGGGCAGTGAGAAATGAGTTCTTTTCCTGGTGTCCATCCTATTTTTATTTCAAATAAGGAAAAGCGTTGGATTCTGTGTAAATACATCAGTGATGGCATTTTTCAGTGTTTTAAAGCTGTGTACAGTGCTACATGTGGTATGACGTTCCTCAAATTGTCTATTGTAGCAAATCGTTTGTCGTAACCTGTCTGTCTCTTTTGTTTATAAGCCACCTCCCCGCAGCAGAACAGCTAGTTTCACTGTACATAGTAATTGTAACGTTTTAGACTTTACAGAAACTTTCCTGTATTCTGTATATAAAAAAAATAACTTCACATTCTGTTTTCTGACTGTCTGTCATAACTCTTGTCACCACAACCTGGAGTTTCCCCAGCATGTGTGATTGCAGAGGAGGAGCCTGAGCTGCAGGACAGGGCTGTGCCTGAACAGGTGTCCTGAGTGGAGTGTGGGAGTATGCTGGTGGTCTGGGAATGGGGACTGACACAATTGTATAATGGTTTGGGTTTCGGGTATCTGAAAGGTTTTTGACCCTTCAGATCATTGAGTCCAACTGTTAACTCAGCACTGGCAGGTCACTACTAAACTGTGTCCCCCAGCACCACATCATATGTGTCTTCAGTCCTTCCAGAGATGGTGACTCCCACCACTTCCCTGGGCAGCCTGTGCTAGAGCTTGACAACCCTTTTGGGGGGAGACATTTTTCCTAATGTCTAGCCTAAACCTCCTCTGGCACAACTTCAGGCTGTTTCCTCTTGTGCTATTGCTTGGGAACAAGCCCCACCTGGCTCCAACATCCTTTCAGGGAGTTGTAGAGAGCCAGAAGAGCAACATCTCCTTTTCTCCAGTTCCCTCAGCTGCTCCTCACGAGTCTTGTGCTCTAGATCCATCACCAAGCTTTTGCTGCCGTTTGGACAAACTCCAGCACCTCTCTGTCCTAGTGAGGAGCCCAAAACTGAGCCCAGTATTTGATCAGGTTCAACTTGGCCATGGATATTTCTGTGGATGGGGCATCTACCACCTCGCTGGGCAAGAGAATGGGGTCTGGGGCTAGGCGTTTCAGTGATCGCCCCTTGCCCTCAGGGCAGCGTCTCGTCACGTCTGGGTGCTTGCAGCAAAGGAGGGAGGAGCCTGCCCTGAGCCGCTCTTCATCTTCTGCCATGGGGCCCTGAGTCCATCTTGCCTGCAGACGAAGGCCGGTGCCATCCCCTCCGCTCCCCGCCGATAAACTCTAGCTCTGGTTGCGAAAGCCGCGGCGCGGCCTCTTTGCCCCGGGTCCCTCCTTCCGCCCCGTGGGGAGGCGGGGACCGGGGCGGGGCCGGTAACGGCGGCGGGATGGGTTGGGTGCTGCTGTGTGCAGGGCTGGTTTTAGCCCTGTATACGCTACTCCGGCATGGTCTGCGCCGGGTCCAGCCGCCCCGAGCCCGCCCCGCGCTCCGCGGTCTCACTGCCATCGTCACCGGTGAGTGCCGAGTCCCGGAACTATACAGCACAGCCCGAACCGGGCCCTGCGCCTACCTCACCTCTCCGCTCCGCCTCACAGGGGGAAGCAGTGGCATCGGAGAGGCCACGGCGCTGGACCTGGCTCGGTGCGGGGCCCGCGTCGTCCTGGCGACCCGCAGCGCCCTGCGGGGGGAGGCCGCGGCCCACCGCATCCGTACGGTGAGCGCCGGGGCATCGGGAACGCCGGGGGATACCACCCAGGGCAGCCCCGGGTGCCCTCATGGGACATCCCTGGATAACACATGGGAACTCCCGTAGCACCACTCCCTTGCAATCTAGAGGCACCCCGAGACATCGCCATGGGACGTCCCTGGACATTCCATGGGTACTCTCAATACAGCCCCATGGGTACCCTCAGGAGACCTCTAGGATACCTTAGGACAACCTCATGGCACCTCCACTTTGACACTCCCGTGGGACATCCCTGGGCATAACATGGGCACCCCCAGGACACCCCCTGGGACACCTCCAGGGGACATCTGAGAGGCAGGGGCACCCTGCTGCATGGGCACAGGGCACACCACCCCCCACCCTTAACACAGTGCAACTGAAGGGTACCCTGCAGCTGCAACACACCTCACCCTGGGCCAGATCTAACACTCAGCATTCCCTCTACCCCTGGCTTTATCCAGCCCGCACCCAGGGCAGGCTGCTCCCACCCCAAGCAGAGTGATCCCCATCCTGAGCCCTGTCCTAGGCTGTACTGTGCCCACAGGAGACTGGGAACACCGAGGTGCGGTTCATGCAGCTGGACTTGGCCAGCCTGCGCTCGGTGCGAGCCTTTGCTAGCACTTTTCTACACCAGGAGCCCCATCTGCACCTCCTCATCAACAACGCAGGTGAGCACTGGGACACACCCACACACCTAGTCCCTACTTTGCACCCCCGGAGCACCCACCACAGGCTGCCATTGCCTCCTTTGCAGGGGTGAGTGCCAGGGGCACGACGGAGGACGGCTTCAGCCTCCCCTTCCAGGTGAACCACCTGGGCCACTTCCTGCTCACCCAGCTCCTGCTGGAACGGCTGCAGAGCTGTGCGCCCAGCCGCATTGTCATCGTTGCCTCCAGCGCCCATTGTGCTGGCCACCTGCGCCTCAGCACCCTGGGCCACCCACCTCCTGGGTGGCTATCCACCTTCCAAGACTACTGTGACAGCAAGCTGGCTAACATGCTGCATGCCCGCGAGCTAGCCACGCGACTGCAGGGCACCCAGGTGACATGCTACGCCGTGCATCCAGGTAGGGACCTGGAGCTGGGGACGGTGGCATGGGGTGGGCTAACCATCAGCATTGGCATGAGGTGTTCTTTGCATGGGGCAGCCCTGCACACAGAGAGTTTCTGCACAAAGAGTGTCTCCTTGCACAGAGCAGCGTTTCACAGAGCATCTTGTAAGGGGGCTTATAAGAAGGATGGGGATAAACTATTAGTAGGGCCTGTAGTGATAGGACAAGGGAAAGTGGTTTAAAACTAAAAGAGGGTAGAATAAGACTGGATGTAAGGAAGAAAATGTTTAAAATGAGGGTGGTGAAACACAGGAACCTGTTGCCCAAAGAGGTAATGGACACCCCATCCCTGGCAGGTTTCAGGGTCAGATTGGACAGGGCTCTGAGCAACCTGATCTAGCTGGAGATGTCCCTGCTCACTGTAGGGAAGGTTGGACTAGATGACCTTTAAAGGTCTCTTCCAAACTAAAATATTGTGTGATTCTGTGATACCTTTGCATGGAGCAACCTTGGCACAGCGTCCCTTTGCACAATGCACTTTGTGCGCAGCACACTTTTAGTGTGAAACATCCTTTTGCACAATGTGTCCCTTTGCAGGAGGAACCCTTTGCGCAGTGTCCTTGTGCATGGTGTGACTCTGTGCACAGTGTGTCCCTTTGCAGGAGGATCCCTTTGCACTGTGTACTCTTTCACAGAGCATCCTTCTTGCACAGAGCACCATGCCCCATTGCAAGGCCAGATGGGACACTGACAGCAGCCGTAGGGAAGATCACCAATAGAACTGTCCATGCAAAGGCCACCCCAGTGCGGCCACTTCTGTTTCTTGCAGCCGCATGGGCCCCTTTTCCACTGGGAGCCAGGCTGCAATATGGTGGCTTCCCTTCCCTGCAGGATTTGTCAACACAGATCTGTTTCGCCATGCTCCACTCTGGTTAAAGCCGTTTGTCCTGCCACTGGCCTGGCTCATCTTCCGTGACGCAGCTGAGGGTGCCCAGACGTCTTTGTACTGCGCCACGCACAAGGGCCTTGAACGCTTCAGTGGCCGATACTTTGCCGACTGTCACCTGCAGGAGCCGTGGCCACCAGCCCGTGACGACCGGCTAGCCCGGGCGCTCTGGGAAGCCAGCGAGAAGCTGGTGGGGCTGGGGGAACCCACGGGGAGCTCTTTGCTGGGCCCTGCGGCTGTCGTGAAATAAAAGTGACAGTGGGGAAAAGGAGGGAGCTGGTGTCATCTCCTGTAACAGGTCAGTGCACAATGGAGGTGTCTGAGGATGGCCCCACAGGGCAGCCCCCACTGCACAGGCCAGGCTTCAGCTCCAGTGTGGCTGCGGTACCACGCAGTGTGTCCCCAGTGCAACAGCCATGTGTGTGCACCGTCATACAGTGCAGTGCACTGTCCCCTGCACGCGCACCTGCATGCACGCAGAAGTGATGTGTGTGCCCTGCCTGACACACTGCGGCACACTCAGCCTGCCTTGCATACCCATGTACACACCTTGTACACCATGCAGTGTGCATACACACATCCTTGCACACATTGTACTGCACACGCCTTTTGCCTTGCACACCCTGCAGTGCCGTGCACATACACCCTTGCACACACTGCAGTGCACACATACATACACTCTTGCACAGGCTTAAGTGCACACACCTCCACCCCTTGCACAGCCATGCACACGCACCCCCTCTACCCACACCCATGCACACACTTGCAGTGCACACACATTCCTCCCCCCGCCTTACACACACTGCGGCGCACGCCCACGCATCTTCTTCTGTGTATATTCTGCATTGCGCGCGCGCGGGCCCCCATGTTACTTGCGCGCGACGGCACGCTGCGCCCCGACATGGCGGCAGCCCGGGAGGCTCGGTCTCACCGCCTTAGTTGGGGTATGCCGCGGCGCAGCTCTGACCTTCCCGAGATGGCTGCGCCCGTGGGTCGAGCCTGCCAGGTGCGACGCGTGGGGCGGGGCCCGATCGGCGCGGGGGGTTGTGGGAACGAGGCGGTGGCGGCGGCCGTTGGTACGATGGGGAACTGTCACACGGTGGGGCCCAATGAGGCGCTGGTGGTGTCAGGTACGACCGGAGCCTGTCAGGGGCTGAGGGAGGGGCTGGGGGGGCTTGGCGTGTCCATGTCATGGGGGGAGAGGGACTTGGGGGGACTCCGTCATAGGGGAGCGCTGAGGGAATTAGGATGGGTATNGAGGGCCGTTAGGGAGGGAGGGAGGGAGCGGCTCTGTAATGGGAGTGTTCTAGGAGGGGTGTCATGACTGTAAGGGGACTCGCAAGGATTCGAGGGGTCCCTGTCATATGTTCTGGTATTGGGAGGGGAGGATATCTCTGTGCTGGGGGTGGGGGGCTGGGGCACTGAGAGGGAACCCTGCGATTGGAGGGGGGGCCTGGGTGGTGCTCTGGGGAGCGTCCCTGCCATGGAGAAGGGTTCCTGCTGGAGGTGACACAGGTAGGTGGTGGGGAATGGAAGGCCCTGCATGAGGGGGGACTGTGGGATCTGGGATGTGTATTTGAGAGTGTCTGCTGCAGGACCCTCTGTGATTTCAGGAGGAATTCCTTGAAGAAGCACTGGGATGTCAGAGGGGAAGGCCTTTCTCCAAGGGGGCACTGAGGGAGGCCTCTGCCATGAAGGGACCTTGAGGCATTGTTCGGGGTGTGTCCTGCTGTGGGTAGGCAATGGGATGCTGGGAAATGTCCCTGCCAAGCAAGTGCCCTGGGATGGTGGGCAGCTCCCTGCTTTCTGAACCCCGGAGCTCCAGGGTGGGGCCCCTGCAGCACCGCAGAGAGTGGTGGGTGAGGTTGTGGTGTCAGTGGCACACCCCAGTGCTGCTCCTGCTGCTTTCAGATGATGTCAGGCAGTGATGTGATCAAGACTTTTGGGCTCTGGGCCACTGGCAACAGCTCTTGGCTTGGATTACCAAGAAGTTGTACTGTTCCAGAGGTGCTAGTTGGCTTCACTGGGGAGAGGGAGCCAGGTGTGAGCATCATGGTGGGGTAGAACGGGTAGCTCAGGACAGGACGCAACAGGTCTGTCCTCGAGGTGCCTTTCTTATCCATCATATCCTGCTGCTTTGTTACTAGCATGTCACCTGGCTCCTTGGTGATTATGACACTGGATACAGTTGATACCCACCAGATATGTACAGTTTTCTCTTCAGGTGAACTGGTTGCTTAGGTTAGTCTTAAATAAACCAGCAGTGAGATCCCCCGTGTCTGATTCAACCCGTAGCTGCTCCACTACTCTGCTGAAGCTCCAAGCTGCATGCAGACAGGGCTTAATTGCCGTCAGGTGATGTAGCAGCTTGCTGTAAGAGCTGGATACTCTACTGTTATGTGACAGGCTGTGGCCTGCAGGGTAATAACCAAGTTAGATACAGGTGTTTGTCACTTCAGGTGACAGCTACATCCTTTCTTTCAATATCGGACTAGTTTGATGACAGGCATTGTGATGCTCAGACCTGAATTCACCTGTGAGAAAGTGTCAAGGGTGTGCTACAGTCCCAGTTCTGCTATGAATGTGAAACTATGTTGTTATGATTTTGAAGCCAAAGCCTCCAGCAGGCTATGGCTCTTATTTCTGGCTGGTCTGTTATCAGTTCATCTCTCTTGAATAACAGACCTGTTATGGGAATTACTGAGGAGATGCCAGAAGCATGCTGCATTTTTGAAAACAAGCATGTACACTGCGGTAAATTCTGAGGAGTAAGAAACCTCACCCACCAGCTGCCTGGAGCAGCAGTATTTCTTGCAGTTTTCCTGGTCTTCTGCATGTTTCTGCAGTTCCCAGATGGGATCTACAGCTGATGCTGCACTTCTGTCTGAAGAGACCCCCTCAAAACCAGCATCACTTGATGAAATGCTATGTCCAGCAGGAGGAATCAGGAAGCTTGCTCCAGGTGCGCTGGGATGCCCTTCAGCCTTAAAAGCTTGATTTCAGTTCAGCTCTAAGGTTTACAAAGCATGGCTTGCAGGATGAGCCAGAAGGAATTTGTGGCATCTGCTTCCTCTTCCAAGCTTTATGTTTTCCCACAGCTGGGAACAGCAAGCCAAGGACACTCCTTGACATAGAGCCACATTCTGGGAAGGGAGCACAAACTGTGCCAGGCTCTGCAAGTTAGAGTTGGGTTCAGTGCTGCCACCAGACGTGGTTTTCCTCTGCTGGTGCCCGACGTGGTCTGCAAACACTTGCTGTCTCCTGAGAGCACTGTCTGCGAGCTCCAGGGGCAGCCTGAGAGGTTGTGGGAGCTCTGCAGAACCCCACAGCTCTTCTGTGCTGACGTGCAGAGTGAATGCCAGAGAATTAGAGGGAGGAGGCATGTAGCTGCAAGCAGTTGTAGTTCTAGGAACTTGAGTCGTGCCTCTCCAGGGAAAAGCTGAGTGACCTTGGAGCCAGCATTTATTTGTGTTATAGTGGTTTGGGTTTGTGGAGAGAGAGTGAAGGGAAGAATAAACCAACAGCAAGTAATACTAAAAGCAGGCTTTTGGCTTGAGCTGTCAAATAGTCATACAATTGTTATTTGAAAGACTCCTTTATGGTAAGGCACCCCACATCATGAAGCTACTTGAAAGTTTTCTTTATGGCAAATTCAGCCTGTGCCTCTCAAAGGAGGTTTAGTCATGTGCCTCCCCTGACACGTGGGCTTTATTGAGGAGTGATATTCATCCTTTTCACTTTCTTGTGAGACACATGTCTTCCTCCAGTGCTCAAGGAGCAGCTGTCCATGCATTGGGAACCTCTGTGTGTGCAGGAGCTTTGTAGCCTTATTTGGGAAGCTGCTTCCTAGGCACGGGTTGGCGTTCCTGCTGGCACTCATGTCCTTCCGCTGTTGAGCAGCACCAATCTCCTTCTAAGAAACTGCACTTAGCCAATCCATCTGTGAAATGTGGAGGCCAGACATTGTAAAAGTGCTCCACAAAGTCCTGCAGAGGCAATGATGATCTGTCTGGAATTTGGGTCTAACTTTGCTGGAGAGTAGCAGTGCTGGGAGCCTCCTGGTAAGGTTTGGTGCAAGCTCTGGGGAGGCTTTGGCCTATCACTGAATCCTCCCCAAGTGCAGCTGGAGCTGCTCAAGTCTTCAGGGAAATACACAGAGTACCTGTTCTTCCTGATCCAAATGTTTCCACCAGCAAAAGAGATTGTCTTGGATGCATAATGCTGGTTTTGGGTTACAGTCTGGTTGAACACAGCCTTCATGGCTAAGGATCTGTCTTCTAATTTTGAAATACAACCCTATGAATATTTCTGCAGAGTCTCATAAAAAGGAGATATCATTTATAATAGCCACATTCGTCTTACAGTTACTGCAAGTAAATAGTGTTGCCTGAATCTCTACAGCTGAAGTATTTTCCTTCTGGCTGTCAAGGGATGCAGGGTGGCACCACACAGAGGATTCCAGAGGAGCTTTGAGGTGAGTACCTGGAGATAGGTGGCAGAGGCAGATTGGCACAGCCCACTGTGTTTCTGGGTCAGGAAGAACTGCTGTTTCATCAAAATTTCAGGGTGTGAAAGGAGGTAAAAAAGTCAGGGGAGTTTGCAGCACCATCAGCCTAGCTTTATTTCTAGGGGAATACAGAAACAAATGCATTGCCTAGAAGAAAACAACTGCATGTGTTTGCTGAGTGTGAGTGGTGCCCAGCTGATCAGACCTCCCTCTGCAGTGAGTTGGCACTGGGGGATGAGGAGAAGCAGCAGATATTACAAACTTGGCCTTAAGACTTGTTAGACCTGAGAAATTCACTCCAGCCTAGTTCCTCAAACCTTACTTCAGTGCATCATCCTTTGGGGCTCCCTCACCTCTGTGAAAGTAACAGAAGAGCTGGCAGTTAATTCCAGTTTGATGTAAGCATTTCCTGCCGCACCCTAGCAGTCAGTTAGTTAACCCTTCTAAGCTCTCCCATCCAGTTACTGCATCCTTCTTATTCCTGCAAGAGGAACTGGTCATATGGTTTTATGATACATCTCTAAGTTTTGAAAGCCTGAAATAAAAGCTTCTGGAGGCTCTGCAAACCCTTCCTGCAAGAGACCAACAGTCCACAGTGCAAGGAGGAGCTGCTTTCTTGGATACTACAAAATCATTACGAAACTGCCTAGAAGACCATTGCCAGGGAAGGTGACGATGGCTCACTGTTCAGCAGAAAGGATTTATCAATTAAGTTCCTTATTTTGGATAATGGAATCGAGAATGTGCTTATTGAATTTGCAGGTGGTACTGAACTGGGAATGGATTTGAGAGGTCTGAAGAGCCAGAATCAAAATGAATGTAACAGATGAACCAAATAATCAGAAAGAAATATGATGCAGGTCAATAAAGAGAAATGTAAAGAGCTACACTTAGGTGAGATTAGTCAGTTCCATTGAAGATGGACTGAGAGATGGTCCAGGCAGTGTCCTGCAGAAAGACATGGTGAGCAGCAAGAGCCACATAAGGCTAACACTCATAGTGGGACTGGTGGCATTAGGGTTGTCCCTGCACTTCCATCTAGTGATCTGTGTGAGCTGCCTAGCCGCAATTCCCGTTCTTCAGCCTCAGAAGCACTGCGAGTTTGTGGAAAGGAGTGGACAGCCTCAGCAGGGTTTCACATGAGATTTTGCCCTTATCTGCACTCATGCCTTTGGGAGTCAGAGTGCAGAAGTGTTCCTCAGGGTTGAGGTCGAGGTATTCATCTCTAGCACTGCACAAGTCATGCAGAAAACTTCCAGTGGTGCTGGAAGTGTCATCTGCCAGGTTTAACTGAATGCTCCCACAGGGTTAAGTTCTTCATTTTGGCTAGCCAAAAATCTTTCTCTGTCTTTGGTTTCATAGTGCTTGTGATGCTCAGTGGTTGCTGTCCAGAGTGCAGCATCGAAGCTTGTCTCCACTCTGTAGCATGAGATAGATGGTGCTCAATACAGCTACTCACCACTTGCACAAAAGGCAACTTGTGCAACTTCTCTGTGATATTTCCTTCTCAGGAGGTAGCTCTTTAGCTTTTGGCTAAAAAGGTGGTGGGGCTTAAGATTTCACTTGTCAGGTGCTTGTTAAATCTGCAAGACTTGGAAAATTACTCTTCAGAAAGCATAGTGGGAGAAAAAGGTGGACAGAATAGCCTCAGGGCTTTTCTTTCGGTTTTGCAAGAGGAGTTATGGGGTAGTATCTCTGTAGTTTTATGTAAATTCACTGTAAATTCACAGTTTGTCTTCGCTGGGTTTCTGTTTATGAGTTAAACTAAACACGATTTTAAACCTGCTCTGTAGCATTGATACTCACAGCTTAAAAGACGTCATTTTGGTGTAGATTACATCCAAAACAAGCTGGCCAGCATCATCTGCTCTCATCTGCTGTAGTGACCATCAAAGGATTTTATGGGTTCAACTCGGAACCCTGCATCATTTTAAATTGATTTTTGTTAACCTTGAACCGTTTCTCCATATGGACAAAGCCTAATTTATAGGCGCCTCCGGGCCTGAGAACCAGACACTGACTTTAGTCTAGACCCTGCTTTATTACATGTTTTTCTTTATGTATGTCTTTGCCTTTTTCTTCCCTTTCCCTTATGACTTTTGCCAGTAACTGTTTTCAATTTTCAGTTTTTTCCTTGTCTTTCTGCACTCGGTTTGTTAGCACCCCATGACATTTCCCAGTGCAGGAATGTTTTTTAAACAAACCCAGCTTCTGACAGACTGAATCAAGCTGTTTATTGCCATCTTGGGCCATGAGTCCTCCTGGAGGAGACTCCAGCAGCAGATCACCTGGAACTGAAATAAGAAGGTTGCAGCTCTCTGTGCAGGGGAATGCAGCAGTGTCTGCTCTGTTCTTGTCTTCAGCCTGTGACAGTCTCTGTGAAGGAATATTGTTACCGAGTTATGGTAGCACCCTGTTTACCATGAACCTGATTTCTGAACCTTCACCTCTTCCTGCCACAATACAAACTCATTGCTTCAAGTTACCTTGTGAGAACAAACAACACAGAGCTTCTTCACAACTTGAAATTGTCTCACCTTTCATGTTTTGAGCCCCGTGTTCCTGTAACTCTTGGGGCCCCTCTTCTTTCTTGTGTGCCGTCCTTCAGGGCAGCAGCTTCCTGCATCTGCTGAGAGCTCCATTTATCTATGAACTCCCATTTGATTAATCTCACTTCAAGGGGGAAAAAAAAAAGCCAAAACCAGATGACGTGCTTTCTCCTGGCTCTGGGAATTCTTTCTTGAATGTGGGACGCCTTTATCTGGGAAGAGGCCAAGTGGGATGGCAGCTTCCTGGCTATGAATCCTCCATTTGTAGTGCGTCTGGCCCCTGCGCTGCCCCGGAAGAGGCATGGTGCATGTTTGTGGAAGCAGTGGCCAAGTGACTGTGAGACTTGGGCTGCTAGAACAGTGGGCGTATTATAGCTGGAAAAGGCAATTTCTCTGCCAAATCTCTTTCTGCAAGAGGTTTTATTCTTTAGCCTTGCAAAGATTTTGCTCTGTTGGTTCCTTTTTCACTTTTCTCTCAGACTTGGGAAAGAGGCTGCAGGGCTGCAATGGAAAATGAATGTTCAGCTCTTCTGACTAGCGTTACCAGGATGGAGCTCTGCTGCGCTCAGATGTCCAGCTTGTGTGAGAGCAACCAACTGGCATCCTGCTCCTCTTTAATGTGTTAGTTTTTCTTTTTTTTAATCTTTCATGCTTTGAACACTTTTTTACATATAATCTAGCTTAGTAAACTGTGCTGTGCAGCAATGTCGTGTAGCTCTGGGAAGAAAACATGAGGCTTGCTTTGGGTGTGATACTAAATAAGGTACTGCCTTGCATTGCTTGCAGAAGAAGAGAAACATCTGCGTGGAGAGACCCTGTAACAATGGTGGGTTTGTAGCATTTTCTGAGAACATTATTATGGAACAATTACCAGAGGTTCAGTAAAGACCATATAGACCCTGTGAAATAAAATATCTTTCCATGCAGAGCTGCTTTTCCCAACTGCCAGGAACACCTCCCTTCCTGTTCTTGGAAAACAAGGGCCTGGCAATTAATATGCTGCAGGATGTTGTATCATCAGCTTTGGTAACTCCTTGCCTGGCTGAAACAAGCCTTCCAGCTACAGGAAGAAGCTATCCAGAAGCTGTCTCAGAAGTGAGAGGTGTCTCTCCTCAACAGGGGGACTATTCCTCTAGGCTGTGGAGCACAGGAGACCTAAAAAAGTGTATAAATCCATCTCCCATTTGTGTTTACTTCCTGCTGAAATGGGGCTGATCCGCTTGTTTCTCAGCCATTGCATGGAAGCCAGTGAAGCAGGTGATAGCATCTTTAGCCAACAGCAGAAGATGGCGAAACACTTGAGGATGGGAAGGTGGAGGAGGATGGGGAGGACAGAGTCACTTCTGGCAGTCCAGAGAGCCCTGCTTGCATGCTGGCCTGGATGTGCGCTACCTTTCCTTCCTCATTTTGACCTATTGCAGCTAACTTAATCATTGTCTGTCTTGTAAAGGGCTGTTTTCTGTGGCTGCTGTCTGTTGGCTTCACAGCGGTCCCTTTCCCCTCCTGCAATGTGGAGCTCCTGCAGCACTGCAGTCACGCTCTTCTCCCTCCTCTTCCTCTGCCCTGGCTCTGTCTTGCCCATGCAGATATGTTCTGCAGGGTTGACACTTTCTGTTGGTACTGTGCTTGCCTTGCTGAGGCGCCTGGCTGCTGCTGTAATAAGTGATTACAGATAACAGACGAGGGAGGGACTGCTGGCTTCATCTGCATGAGATGCAGGAGCTTGGAGCCCTGGTCCAAGCTGGGAAGCTGCAGAGCATCTCCCTTGCCAGGCGTGAAACTAACGGCTGATTACTGGCAGGGTGCTCTCATGAAGGGTAGCAGGCATCTTACTCCTTGAGTCAAGGATGTGAAAATCAAGACAGCATCTTCCAGCTTCACTGGGGTCAAATTTTAAAGGTGTCAGAGGAGTTCTGGAGGCTGCCTGAGCTCTGGGCACAGCCAGCTCTGTGATGGACTACCAAGGAAATGCTTCTGGGAAGCTCAAGGGTTCTTCCCTTCTCCAATGCTGACCTGCTAGCTTTTTGGTGGGGTGTGCGTGGTTTGCAGTGTGAGCGAGGGAAAGGAGATAGATTACTTACATGACTTTCCATAGCAGAGCTGGTGCATCACAGTAAAAGATACTGAAGCATGTACTTAATGTACTTATAAGAATTTGATCTGTAGAAGTGCTTAAACTGCTCAAAACTTTAAAAAAAAATTTAAAAAAAAATCTTGGTTTGAAATATGGTTGCTTTCTGTCTGGTAGTTTGTCATACTGAATTATTATAAATACTGGTTTCCAATTTTTATTATAAGACAATTCTAAAAGAAGATTAGCTTTATAAAATTGCTGTGTAAAGCTCATGGTGGTGAGGAAAAGCGTTAGGTTCCCTGATGGCCAACCAAAAGGTGTTCCAGGGCAGATGTGGATCTTGGAAAGAGTTTTCTGTGTTCATTATTTATCAAACGTTAAGAATACTTGGAATCTTCTGCGTCATGCTGCAGAGCTTGGCTTGGTAGCACTGATTGCTGTAAATTGGCTGAGCCAAGGTGCTTCCTCTGCTTCAAGGGTCTGGGGAAATCTATGTTCCCCCAGGATGCCCTTTCCTTAATGTCCAGAGGCTGGGTTGGCTTGTTGTGAAGTTCTTCTACTTGTAACTTAGTCTGGGTGCAGGTTTTTCCCTGTCTTGAGAGCATTGTGTATATGTTGTTTAGTCTGGAGAAAATGAAGCTCGGGGGAGACCTTCTTGCTCTCTATAACTCCCTGGAAGTAAGTGGTATTGAGGTTAGGGTTGGTCTTTTCTCACAAGTGACAAGTGATAGGACAAGAGGAAATGACCTGAAGTTGTGTCAGAGGAGGTTTAGGTTGGACATTAGGAAGAATGTCTTCCCCAAAAGGTTGTCAAGCCTGGAACAGGCTTCCTGGGGAGGTGATGGAGTCTCCATCTGTGTGGGGGTTTAAAAGATGAGTAGATGTGATGCTGAGGGACATGGTTTAGTTATGACCTGGCAGTGCTGGGTTAATGGACCTGGTGACCTTAAAGGCCTCTTCCAACCAGAAGGATTCTATGATTCTACGACTCTGTGTAATCCCTCCACTGTTGTGCCTTCTAATGTTCTGCAGGTGGCTGCTGTGGCTCTGATGTAAAGCAATATGTGTATGGAGGCTGGGCCTGGGCTTGGTGGTGCATTACTGACACCCAAAGGTAAGAAGACCTCTGTTATTCGTGGTTTTGGAGTAGGAGTTAGGTAGGCAAAGCCATCCCAATGGGGCAGTCAGCAGTATGGTTAGGAACATGAGATTGGGCACTGCATATGAAACCATGGATGAGCATCAGCCCAGCCCCTGCATTTGGCTTTGACCAGCTCCTGGTCCTTCCAAGGAAGGCTGCATGCAAACCACACTGCAAGTAACTGGGAAGGAGCAATATGTGCCCTGTGAGGTGCCTTGAAGCATGGGGAATGTAGGGTCACTCACAACAACACAGCTTCTACCTGTCCTCTGCTTTGAGTGGTAGGGGCCAAGGTTGTCCAGAGCCCTGCAGTAGGTAATCCCCTAATTTCAGGCTTACCTGACAGGAAACAAAGATGTGCAAAATACAATTGCAGGGTGGGGGAGTTCTGTGCTGGGTATCATAGTGCAAAAGAAATAAGAAATCCCAGACTTTCAGCTGCAGTACTTTTCAGGTGACCTCTTCATCAACACCTCAGAACTAAGGCAATCAGCTTTTTTTTTTTTCTTTTGGGTTGTGTTTTATTTACATAAAACCTGTCAAGCTGAGAGAGGGCTGCAGCCTGCCTGGCCAGTATGTTTCTTCCTGTGCTGAGGAAGGCAAGAGCCCTCTGATGCTGACTTTGCAGTGCTCTGCAGATATGAGGCTCTTGCAGAGGTGCTGGGCAGCAGGGCTGCCAGGCTGGCTCATCTATAGTTCACAAGAGAAGCAGAGTTATGCCCAGTATGACCCAAACCCTCACCCAGTAGCAAGCACATTTGTGGCATGCAGTGGGCCAGTGCCCCCTCCTGCTTCTCAAGTCTCTTCTTCCAAAGACAAGCTGACTGCCATCACCTTGGGAGCAGACTGTGTTCCTGTTTTAAACCACAAGATTTCTTTTCTCTCCCTTTTCTCAGTCATGGATTTTGCTTGTTGCTTCTTACCATGCTGCTCTCTGAACTAACATGCTGTGATGGTGCTGCTGTCCTGCTGACATAGCTCTTCATCTTTAGGATCCGGGGGAATGTTACTCTCTCCTAACACTTCCCTCGTGCTCATCAATGCAGGATTCCTCCATCTGTGTGAAAAGTGTTAGGGGAAAAAGGACAAAAATGTGACTTTTGGGTTTTTGCACTGTGGCCAGAGGTTGTAGTTAACCCTTACTGCCTGATCTTGCACCTCTTTTCCCTGTTCACATGTTGCCACCAGCAGACAAAGTGAGCACGCTTGCTGCCATAGCTCTGCAGAAGACACACTGCTGTAGCTGCTCTTCACCTGGCAGTCAGGCAACTTACGTTGTTCGAAGGGGTTCTGGCTGCTGCTGGCAACTGACACACAACAGCTCTCGGATCCTGTCCCAGGTGGCTGGTAATCTGGATGGCTACAGGAGCCTTCAGTGGTTCTCTGGCTGCATGAAGAGGGCTCAGCTAACACCTGCTGCTTTAGCCTGGGCTCTCTGGTGGTGCTCAGAGGAGGTGGGAGGGGATGGAAGGGCCCAGCTTGTGAGCTCCACTTAAGAACTGTGATCCAGACAAACTTCACTCACAAATTTTTATGAAGCACCTCATTGTGAGAACTGTTGATTTAAACAAGTGGTTTCTGCTTCTCCTCTTCTGTGAGAAGCCCAGAGAACAGTGCAGGTCAAGGTCCTGTGGAGGAGACAACAGATGTATTTGGGAGGTTGACATTAACTTAAAGACTCATACAGGGGCTAGAACTGCTTGCAAGGAATGAGCTATCATAGGATAGAGGTCTGTGCAGTATTTAGCAAATGGGACTCTTGACAGGAATGGCAGCACCCAAACAAGTCTTTTACTTCAAAATCTACACCCCCAGATCATGCCTCCTTTTGAGAACAGAGCCTTTCCAAATACATAAGCTGTGCCACAGATGGAGCCTGGTTCATTAACATGGAAGAGTGAGGCAGATTTCCTCCTCTAAAATGAGGACATCTTTTCTGGAACTGCCAGTGCTGAAAGCAAGAGAGACAGCAGCAATTGTGTTGCTGTCAGCGGCATCCTGCCAGGTAGCACTAACCTGGGAACAAAAGGAACAGTCAGAGCTGGCAGGGTGCTGGGCTCTTACCCTGCTGCAACCTTGAGGGCTGAGGAGAAAAAAAAAAAAGAAATCCTGTCCCTGTTCAAGGGTCGGAAATAAAGCAGTGAGAGAAGCAGTGCGGTCTTACATGCCTCTGGGGCAACCACATGGTGTTGCTCAGCTTCACAGGACAGCACTTGGAAGCACCTTCTTTCATCAATGCCTTAGCTAGGGCTGGGGAACCAGGTCCCTGGCATTTTCATTTCTCTGGCCCCTTTTAAATGTTGGCACAGAAGCATCTAAATAATTACAAAAAGGAATTTTCTGTGTGTGAAGATTACTTCAACAGAGAATTCCAGCTGACTCCAGGATGTCAGTCCAGATGGGATACAGGGCTTAGTTTCATCTGCAGTGACTTATGGGCCCTAGGCCTGTTTATCCTCATCAAAAGAAGCAGCTGGATACTGTAAACTCCCTGCCATGACCGGGGAAGATGCTCTGGCCCAGTATTGTGGGCAGTGGGAAAAAGGCAAACTGAACAGGGAAAAGCTGAAACCTGAAAGTCTCACCTGTCCTTTGCAATTAGTGTCTTACTCTCTGATAACGGCTTTGTATATTTGCTGTCCTACCCTTATTCCTCGCTGCTCAGACTGTCTTTGGAGGTTATGACCATCCTCTGTCGCTGTGAGAATATTGAGACGTCGGAGGGGGTCCCACTGTACGTAACAGGGGTTGCACAGGTAATAATCCACCAGCTTCCTAACATTGTGTCTAACTGTTGATCCCTCTGTTTTGAGCAGCAGCAGCAGCAGCAGGATAACATAAAAACTAATGTTTTTTTAATGGAACAGTTGAAATCTCAATACCCTCCTCTTCTTTCCCTTCTCCGGCGCTTGCCCTGGGGCACGCTTCACAGTTTATAGGTAATGCAGACAGATGCATACTTGGCAAATTCCAAATTCAGCATTGCTGTACTGGCTTCTCCTGATAACACTGCAGACATTTGCTCCAGCTGTAACCCTTTCCTTGACACCACTGTTTCCATTCTCTGCTTGGTGGAGAGCAGAAGGGTGCATCTGCTTTTGTGTGGAGCCACAGGCAGGCCAGATAGGCTTCTGTACAGGATTTGGGCTAGGTGGGAAGGCAAATTTTGTGCCATTTCAAAAGGAAACCTGTACACATGTGGGGAAACTGCAACTGAACTTGGCTCTGCAGTTTTGGATGTGAGTTTCTACTCAGTCCTTCTTCCTCCACATGGAGACAGTGCTTATTTTGAATGTTGTCACGTTTCAAAGTACAGCATAGAGACCTCAGATGAGTTGCAGTATACAGAACTAGCAATTGCTCTTGTGAGCAGTTGTGAACTGGTGTATCAGTAATTACCAAACATCCCTTTGACATGCCACATAAGAAGCAGCACAGTACTGAAATTAAATTCAAAGTATAGATTAGGTCTTCAGAAGGCTAAAGTCCTGCAGTAGCTGATTAAAGCTGTGAATGCATATGGCAAAAAATGCCCATGTACGTCCATGCATTGGGACAGTGGGATCTGTTCTCTCAGCTTCCAGTTTGTGTGCCATTTTAATTAGGACAGTGGCCAAGGCAGGCATGAGCTTGCAGAGATACTTTTTGGCCCTTCCAGCCAATCCTGAAGTGACTCTACATGCATGCAGCAGCCCAGCACAGCCCCTTCATGGTTCAGGTGTTTGACTTAATATTCAGTGACATAAGTTCTCTGCCTTGTGGCTTCCTGTCCTGACTCCCAGTGCTGTTATATGGCTGACACGAGAGCCAGGTTTTACTTCCTGAAGCAGAACCCACAAATGGCCAGACATCACTCTTGTTTTACCAAATCATGACCTGCAGATTGCCAAGCCTGGCCAAAGTTCCTTGAGCCCGCCTTGGGTGACTGACAAAGCTCTGGAGCTGCAGGATCTGTTCCTGAGTGCCTGACGATATAGAGGCGTGGCCCTGAAGAGCTAGAGGCTCACTTCTATCTGCCTTTCTGTTACAGAACACAGGAAAAATAGAGGGAGAGATAAACCAGATCAGGGGGTAGGTCTGTGTTAGTGCTGACCCGGAGAGGGTAAAGATAGGGCTGCTTCTTGCAGCATCAGTGCCAGGTTTTGCCAAACTATGGGAGTGGCACCATGGGGCAGGTGGGAGCATCCCAGGTCCATGCTGTGCTTTTAAACCAGTGACACCAGCCAGTGAGAGCACATGCTGCCCTGGTGTTGGCAGCATGGCACTGTGAGCCCCTGACAAAAGGCCCTTCAAGGTCTCAAAGCTGCAAGCTTCTGGCCACCTTGCTAGCCCAGCAGAAGGGAAAGGGTCATGATATAGTTTCCAGTCTGGCTCCCAGCCTTTCTCTGCTGATAAATTGCCTTTAAGCATTATCTGAAAATCTGTGTCTTGGCCAAAGTGACTTGTCTGTCTCCAGTCACAGATGTAGTCCCTTGACTACAGTCTGCGCCTGTCTTGCATTACCTGTGATGAGTGCAGCAGGTGGCCTGGGGCAGGAGATGCAAAGGGAAGAGCTGAGTTTGTGTTACCTGGAAACGTGCAAATATTTTACGTTTTTTGGCAGGATTTCCCTAGAGATAATGACGTTACAGCCCAGGTGTGAGGACGTAGAGACGGCGGAGGGGGTAGCTTTAACTGTCACAGGTGTGGCACAGGTACAGTAACTCCAAAACATCATTTCAGGAATGCATGTCTCTGACTTACATTTGGTGTTCCCCCTAATGAGGTTACTGTTGTACAGGAACAGAAGCCAACTGCTCCAAGACAAATTCTTGTACAAAACCACCCTGTCCTCCTTGGTTCAAACACACTACAGCATGTCCTATGTTTTGAAGGGGGTTGTGACCTCCCCTCTTCTCCCCAGAATCATTACTCTTCTTCTGGTGTCTCATTTGTCCACATGGCAAATGAGGTGTGTGTGGATGACTTGATCTGTTTGTGAAATGCTCATGCACTGTGGTGTCCTTGGAGCTGCGTGTGTGACCCTGCAGGACTGAGCCATTCACCCCTGAGATGGTTTTCAAGCTTCGTGTTGGTTTGGATTATTATTATTAGCACATGGACCTTGTAATTCTTAACGGTGAGTTAAAGCTTAAAGAAAGAACTTGGTCCCTCCCAGCACTAAAACGTGTGTGTAAAATTTCTGGCTTGAGTTGAATTTTGATTCTCTCAAGCCTTCTTTGTGTGGGAAAAACAGCTTTTGCTGCTTGTGACTTAAACTCCTGCATTGCTTAGGCTCTGAGGTCTGCCGCCCTGTTACAGTCTGTCCTTCTGACCAGGTCTTGCCTTTGGGAGCATGCTGGAAGGAAAAGATTGGGAGCTTTCGATGGAATTTGACTCCCCGAATAAGAAGCTTGAAAAGATTGAACAGTGCTCCAGACAGCTGCTTCTGGTTGTATAAAACCAAGACAGTGGTTCTCGGTGCACTCAAGGCTGTGGTCACCATGTCTCCAAGGTTGTTGCAGGAGAGGTGACTGCCACATTCTCTATGGTGTGTGGTGGAGCTGAGGGGAGTTGCTGAGTTGTGATACAGTATTGTGCCCATAATCCCATGCATATCAAAAGGCTGCCCCCAGGGAAGAGCAATGTGGCTGCTGCAGCCTTTTTAACTCCAAGTGCTTGATGGATTTCACCCAGTGCTTTCCAGAGCAGCAGATTTCTCCCAGGGTTTGTTGGTCAGCACTGAACTGATGTTGCAGAGGAGTTGCTGTGTCTGTGTGTTAGTGAGGATATGAATTCAGCCAGGAGTGGCTTCTGGATTGTGACATATGGAAGAAGAGGTAGGCATAACCAGGACTCAGCAGTAGATAGTCCCTTGCCCTGCTGCTGTTGGGGAACGGGGCCGTGATCAAGAGCAGTAGCACAGAAACCAGCTTCTTGGTCTCATCCTGGCTCTAATGGTGTAAACCAGCATCCTTGTTTTCATTTTTTTGGGTCTTTATATCCATTTAGCTGCTAATGTGTCCCATAACCACAGTGGTCTGTGTGTGTGGTTGGCAAAACACATGCACCCATGTCTCACCTCACGTTTTTCATCAATCTGTAGACTTTTCCTTTGGAAAAGGTATTTCTGTGAAGCCAGCATTCCCTTTTGGACCTAGTTTTGGGACATCCAGCCCAGCCTGCAAAATGGTGCGTGATAGTGGAAAGCTGCCTTGGTTTAAAAATGCAACTCCCAATTCATCTTGTTCATGTTATTCTCTTTTCTCACTGTTTGGGGTTGTTTTGCTTGGTTGGTTGGTTTTGTCATTGTTTGTTTGGGTTTCTTTTTCACTTTCTATTAATTTTAAAGGTTTAGGTTTGTGAGATACAAGGAATTACCATGCACAAAACAGACTTGAGGCAGCTGGGGACCTGAGTGGTGGCAGAGGCTACTTTAATATTGCAGGCCGACTTTTGAGGCAAACATTTTTTCTTTCAGGGCTTGTGTAAAAAAGGAAAGAAGTAAACAAATTATTTTAGAGAAACGCCTTTTAAGAAGGTTTGCCGTAATAATAGAAGTGCTTAATGAACATAAGGATGCTGTTCCTTTTTTGTTGAGGGATGTAATGGGGACTCATCAGTAGCCTCCTTCCACCCAGGCTGGGTGCTTGGGGTGTGCTGAGATACTGCTGCCATGCTGGGCTGTGTATCATTCCATACCACTTTTCTGAGCCTCAAGCTAATTGGATTGTCTCTGCTCACCCCTCGCTGTGACTACAGCTGACTGGAGCTGGGTGTGACAGTATCAATCCTCCCAATGGGGTGGTTTTACTGGCTCTCTGATTTCCTGCCAGCTAAACTCTCACATGTGAATGACATTTGGGGAACCACCAAGTGCTGCAGTGCCCTATCTGAAATACTGGAAACAAGCTGAGCACAAATTGCTCAATTCTGTTTTGTTCTATGCAGCTTTTGCTTTCTAGGTTGACATGCATACATAGCAGATATCCAGGCTCCTTTGGGCTGCCCAGGGTCTACAAGCACAGGCAGACTGATGGCTTTATTCACAGAGACTGAATCCTTCCTTGCTCCTGTAAAGCACCACTCTGTGCTCTAACTGTCCTCTTTGTGGATCCCAAAGGGTGGGGATTTTTTAGAGATGTAGAACTGATGGCAGATGCACACCATAAATGTTGCTGCTGAGCCTAATTGGTTTTGGTATTTGCAAAAGCTTCCTGTTTCTGCAAGATGAGTCTTGTGCAGGGCCCACACTCCAGGTTGCAGCTCCAGAAGCAGCTCTTCAAACTCCCTCTTGTGTAGAAAGTGCACACTATCAAGAAACCCATAAGGGGCCCACCGAAAACAGAAGACGATTGCCATGCTTTCCTGAGATTCAGTTTGGCATTTTGACTGGGAGACCCAGCCTGGGAAGCAAAGGTAGGAAATAGGCTCAGCCCAGGTTGGTGTTTCTTCATGTTGCCATTGATAGGATTGTGGCAACTGAGTCTTGGTCCGCTTGCCATGTCTGGTCCCCCTAGAAAGTGGTGGGTGGTACCAGTTGTCTTGCTCTCTGGCAGGGATGAATGCTGCTCTTCAGATCCAGAGGTAAGGCTGTGGGATAGTTTTGGACTCCCAGGTTATCAGACCAGGTTTTCTCAATAAACAGTTCTGTTGCTTTTGCCAGCATTTCAACCCTGAAGAGCAGTCTTGTAGGTGTCAGGATGAGCTCTGTAGACTGTGAACCCAGCAGGAGGGTACATTGGCCCCTGTGCAATGCCTGAAGTTTTGGAGGTCTCTAAGCCAGGACCATTCTAACATCACTGCCAGGTCCAGGTAGGGCCCTTCGGGCTGGATGCAAGGTGTCTCCATGAGAGGGTGCTGTGGGACCTGCTCAGAGCCCAGTCCTGATAGAACTGTGTGGCTAGTAAGATCTTGCTTCCTTCTCTGGTACTGTCAAGACAGAGATGTCTTATGTCCACGGCCTGAACCCTCAGACTGGACCTGGTCGCCAGGAGCTGTCACCTTGGTGTGTTGTAGCTCCTCATAGCTGGGTCTTGTAGAGTTCTGTGAGCACACTTCTCTACTGCCTAACATACCTCATGGGGATTTTTAACCCACTTTGCCTTTAAGAAGCAGTGCTGTGACCAGCAGGACCATGTTAAAGATCCTAGGTTATCTGTGTGTGGAGGTGCTTTTACATCTGGCCCCCGTTCATGGGAGGTGAAAGCAGTTGTGGGGCAGCTAGTAAAGGAGGAGGAAGAGAAAGGTCATGAAATAGCTTTTGGCCAGAGGTCATAATAGAAAGCCTTCTCTTCCTAGGTCTGGTGTTCATGCAGTGGCTTAGCATAGAGAGAAGAAGGCTCAGGGGAGACTTTCTCACTCTCTACAACTACCTGAAAGGAGGTTGCAGGAAGGTGGGGGTCAGTCTCCTCTCCCAGGGAACAAGCAATAGGACAAGTAAAATGGCCTCAAGTTGTGTCAGGTGAGCTTTAGGTTGGACATTAGGAGCAATTTCTTCCCCAAAAGGGTTGTCAAGCCCTGGAACAGGCTTTCCAGGGAAGTGGTGGAGTCACCATCTGTATGGGGGGTTAAAAGACAAGTAGATGTGGTGCTGAGGGACATGGTTTAGTTGTGACCTGGCAGTGCTCGTTAACAATTGGCCTTGGTGATCTTAATGGTTTCTTCCAACCAAAACAGTTCTATGATTCTAACTGGAACTTCAGGGCTCTTTTGATCAGGTGGAACCTGTTGGGCCAGGGTCTGGATTGGGCTGCAGGGAGCACCTCTCCACACTGAGCTGTCAGGTTTTGGAGAGGTGTCTGCCCTGAATGCAGGCCCTGCTGTGTGCACCTGCAGCAGGGCTCTCCCCAGCAGTAGTGAGCAGGGGCTTGATGGCTCATCTGGTGGCCAGGCTCAGTGTGGTGACAGCTCAGCATGATTCCTTGGAGCATTGGTAGCACAGTGTCCTTGGAGCGTTGGTAGCACAGTGTCCTTGCAGCTTGGTAGTGGTACTGCTCCTTCTGCTGCTGCTGCTGTTGGGTGCCTGTCCCTCTTTGGATAGGTGCCTTCAGTCCCTTTGGCTTTGTCTTCTGTCTCTAGGTGAAGATAATGACTGAGAAGGAGCTCCTGGCTGTGGCTTGTGAGCAATTCTTGGGGAAGAACGTGCAGGATGTGAAGAACGTGGTCCTTCAGACGCTGGAGGGGCATCTGCGCTCCATCCTAGGTGCGGAGGGGCTCACACTCTTGAAGGCATCGTGAATAGCTTTCTCCCTTCTCTGTTGGCTGATCCCAGCGGTGTTGCTGCCGTGGCAGCAGCCACAATGGGTGCTTCCTCTGTTGATTACAGAGGTGGCATCATAGATTGTTGCTTCCCTACAGCAGCTCCTGCTGTGTTTCTGTGTGTTGTGATAAGATAGTTTTCAGAGCTGGCAATATGAGATGTCTGAGTCCCTGTCGGTTACAGGTGTGTGTGGTAGCTGCAGTTGTGAGACTGAGATGTCAGTCTGCACTGCAAGGGATTACACCCTTGTGCCCAGACCTGAAGAGATTAGGGGCAACAGAGATGTTGCTGAGCTTAGACCCATGCTATGGTGTGGTAAGTGTTCCAAATAAAGTGCTTCGCCTTCCCTCCCTCTGCAGGTACCCTGACAGTGGAGCAGATCTACCAGGACAGGGATCAGTTTGCCAAGCTGGTGCGAGAGGTGGCAGCTCCTGATGTGGGTCGCATGGGTATTGAGATCCTGAGCTTCACCATCAAGGTACACCCAGATGTAGGGCACTGTGCTCTGGGTCACCTGGCAGTGCTGCAGGAGCGGCACAGTAGAGCTTGGCCCTGACTCTTCTGCTGCAGCTGCTGAAAGGCTCCAGCAGACAGCCTGCCCCAGCCCTCTGGGAGCTTCCGTGACAGCCGCTGCAGCATGTCCTATATCCAGGCAGCTAGGCAAAGAGCTACCTCTGTAAACAGGGATCATGGAGAGAGTTCACTGATAACCAAGTCTTCAGGGAGTCAAGGGGAAGATGTCAGGAGAGCCTGCCTGTCCCTGTCACTCTTGGTTCTGTTTGGCAGCAGGCTGACATGGCTTGTTCTGACCCTTGCCTAACCACACAAGTGGTTACTCTGAGCTTCAACAGGACGGGACAAAGATGTAGTCACTTGTTTGAAGTGGTTGTGACTTGTCTCTCCCTATCTCCAGGATGTCTATGATAAAGTGGATTATCTGAGCTCTCTGGGAAAGACTCAGACTGCAGCTGTCCAAAGGGATGCAGACATTGGTGTGGCAGAAGCTGAGCGAGATGCTGGCATTCGGGTGAGTCCAGAGGTGTTCTGGGCTTCCCCAGAGCAGCCTGTTTTGCGCCAGCTGTGCACCCTGCAGCTCTGCTCTCTGTTTCCTCTCTGCAGGAGGCAGAGTGCAAGAAAGAAATGCTGGATGTCAAGTTCATGGCAGATACCAAAATAGCAGATTCCAAACGGGCTTTTGAACTGCAGAAAGCTGCCTTCACTGAGGAGGTCAACATTAAGGTGAGAGGTACTAGACAGCCCACTGCTGTGCCCTGGCCGGTTCATGATGATCTTGGTGGCTCAGGGACTTGCCAAGTTCCTCCTCATGCATGTGTTAGGAGAGCTGGAGATGGAGAACTCAGGTTTCACTGTGTGAACTCCTTGCAGCAGATTCCTCTCCTGTTTGCAACAGTTAGGCGGGACTAGAAGGAGAGGAAAGGATGGGGAAGATCATCCAAGAAAGTACTGTGGGAAGAGCACACAGGAAAGGACAGCAAGTACAGCTCGAAGGACTGGGATTTCTCTCCTCAGTAGAGATTTGGGAGTAGGAGCTGTGTCTGGTCTCAGGGCCTGACAAGGGTCCTTATGTCTGTGCACAGGGTATCATGGCCAAGACCCCTTTTGTCGTCTCTCTTATGTGCAGACTGCAGAGGCCCAGCTGGCCTACGAGCTCCAGAGTGCTCGGGAGCAGCAGAAGATCCGCCAGGAAGAAATCGAAATTGAGGTGGTGCAGCGCAAGAAGCAGATCGATGTTGAAGAGAAAGAGGTCATCCGGATGGAGAAGGAATTGATTGCCACTGTGAAGCGTCCGGCCGAGGCCGAAGCCTACCGCATCCAGCAGATTGCTGAGGGCGAGAAGTGAGTGAGCCTGTGTCCAGGTCCAGCTCTGAGCCTGGCTGCACGATGGGCTGGGGTCAGGTGGGAGCAAAGTGCAGCAAGTGCTGCACTGAGACCCACCTCGTGTGCTCTCTGTGAGGCAGACATGTGGCTGGCGCAGGGCAGGAAGCAGTGCTGGATCCACTGTGGGGAACTGGGCTGCTGTAGGACTGGGTTTACCTTTCCAGGGTGAAGCAAGTCCTTATTGCTCAGGCAGAGGCAGAAAAGATCCGCAAGATCGGAGAAGCAGAGGCTTTTGTGATTGAGGCCATTGGGATGGCAGAGGCTGAGGGGATGAAGCTGAAAGCTGAAGCACTCAAGCAGTATGGAGAAGCTGCCAAGCTGGCTCTAGTGCTGGATGCACTGCCTGAGGTGAGGCAGGAACAACTTTCCCTTGCTCTGGACAAGTGGTGAGGAGTTCCCAGGCTGGGCAAGATCTCCTGGGAGCATAGCAAGGCCCCATGCTGTGTTAGGGACCTTGCCCAGCAGGCTGATGAGCAGCTGCTTGACTCTGCTCATCCCACCCTCCTTTCTTGCTTCCCCAGATTGCTGCCAAAGTGTCTGCTCCCCTCTCCAAAGTGGACGAGATTGTTATTCTCAGTGGAGAGAACAAAACCACAACAGCTGAGGTGAACCGTCTGCTGGCTGAGATCCCTGCCTCTGTGCGTGCCATCACTGGTGTGGATCTCACAAAGGTGAGCTGGGCACCAGTAGCTGGCAATTCCTGTGGCTCTTAGGGCACAGGGACTTGCCTGAAACCTTTCAGTCTCCTGGGGAACCTCTCCTGCCCAACCCTGTCTAGCTGCAGAGTGCAGGCAGCTCCCTGCTTCCCCCTAACAGCTTCTCTCCTCCCCTCCTGCAGATTCCTCTGATCCAGAAAGCCACAGGAGCCCAGTTGCGAGGCCAGCCAACCCAAAGCCAGTGAAGATCGCTCCCTGTTATGCACTCAGACATCAACTGCCTTCAACACGTGGGAATTCCTTTTATATCAAAGACAATTGAGTTTCATTTTTAAGCTCTGGTGCCTTATTTTGTAGGGCCAGAAAGATGCATGTCCAGTCAGCTGTTCTGTCTTTTATTACAAAGGCTGGGAGGGGATTTGTTTTGTAATTAACTGTATGCTGTATTGGGCCAGGATTTGGCTCTGATCCCCAGTTAGGACTGGCAGCTTGTCTGGTGTTGCAATCCTGGTGCCTTGCTGTTCTCTGTCCTCAGGTGGCTGCCCAGAGCTTGGAGCAAAGCTTCAGTGGGACATGGAGTGTGGAGCTGTAGGAAGAGAACAGCTAGGACCCACCTTCCCTGGGCTCTCTGCCCTCCCACAGTGCCCAAGTCCTGCCTCTGCCCACAGGCTGTTTCTGTGGCTGGCTTTCCCCATCTGAGTGTCTCACTCACAGAGCCCCCGCAGTGCTCGCAGTCCTGCCCAGGCTGAGCTTCCCCGAGGTGGCAGTCACCCCCCTGGGAGGGTGACAGTCAGACACTGCCTGCAGGTGCTGCCCACTCCCATACTGCCTTTCCCTGGGGAAGTTTCCTCCCGGGATCTGGAGGGGGAGAGCTCAGAAGGGTGTTAGTGGAGGGAGCCCAACTGAGCCCTAGTCAGAGCCAGGCTTGGGGAGGTCCCACCACCAGGAATGCCAAAGTAGCACTGTACCAAAGCCACCTTGTCCTCCAAGGGAGGTAAAACCACCAAGGCTGCTGTCCCTGAGTGCCATGGTACATCTTGACCCACAAAACTACTCAAGCCATGGGTCAGAGGGACCATGCAGGGCATGGTGGGGACAGGCTCCTCTAGCACCATAGCCTTTACAGCTGGCCAGAGACCAGTACTCCTGGGGCAGGTGCTGTGGCCCTGAATGCTGGGAGATACCCTGCCAGGCAAGGCAGAAGCCCCTACCTCGCTTAGTTCCCCTTATGGCCAGTGGCTTTGCTGTCCTCAGTGACAATGCAAAGAGCTCATCCTGGGCATGCGTCCCAGACTCCCAACAGTGCCACCAGGGCCCTGCACTGGTCTGTGTCCCTTTCCTGCCTGTCTTCACGTCTGGGCTCAGTGTGGTTGTGGCAGCCAAACCCACATGTGAAGTCAGCCTGCTGCTGCTGCGGGGTGATGACCTGTGCGGCACCATAGGATGCTAGGAGTCCCTCTCCTGACTCCTTCACAGCCTGATGCCATCCCCCCCAATTGCAATAGGGTGGGTACAGGGACTTGGGTTCCTCTTCTGGTGGTGCTCCTGATACTGGCCAGTCCCTTTGCAAGGAGTTGACCCGCTGTGGGATGGGCAGGTGCTGTGGGTCCAGCAGCACCCTGTCCTCCTCCCTGCCACAGGGGTGGAGAGCACCAGCATTTATCAGCCCCTGGCTTGTGCTCACCATGGGGCCACCGGCACAGATCTGGCGCTTGCTGGCGGGTGTGCTGGATGAGGTGACTTATCTGCATGTGCATCTGCATGCCTGCATCCCTGTGACCCTCACTGCTGGATGATAATAAAGCTTTGTCACCATGTGCTTTGCCTCTCTCATCTTGTGCCTCCTCCACCCATCTCCCCTGCTATGGTAGTGCCAGAGACAGTGCTTGACCAGCCATGGCATGGACTGGCTGGGGGCTCTGGCCCCAGAGCGGGCAGGTGTTTCACTGGGACAGGGGAAAAAGG
Source organism: Galbula dea (assembly GCA_013399015.1). Classification (NCBI taxonomy): domain Eukaryota; kingdom Metazoa; phylum Chordata; class Aves; order Piciformes; family Galbulidae; genus Galbula; species Galbula dea. The sequence continues at coordinate 441,656 of VWZX01003366.1, read as the reverse complement.
GATGCATGGAAGTGTGGTCCCAGCTCATACTGCTCCTGCAAAGCTCATGGGAGCTCACGGACTCCCCATGACTGCCATGCCCCCAAGGGCTCTATGCCCAATCCCTGGGGCTGCTCCTGGCCAGCCCTAGGTGCAAGTAGAGCCTTGTCCTGCTCCTGCCTGGGTAAGTATGGAGCTAGGAGCCACCAAGGGTGGCTGGCTGGTGAGCTCCAGCTGCATCATGCTTGTTAGCCCAGGGAGCTGAATACTGTGAGAACACCCCAACCAGTGGCACCGCAGGCTATAGAGCAGGGCCAGTGTGAGTCAAAGGCTCTGTCTATCCCAGCAAGCAGCCTCGTGGCAGTAGCTCATTCAACTGCCATCTCCTCATTCTCTGCTGCTGGCTGTGCACAGCCCATGACCTTGCCCTGCCACTGGAGCCCTGTCCCAGCACCACACACCCTTCCCTGTGCTGAAGTGCAGCAAGGTGGCTTTGGGGGTACTTATCCATTTCAGGGTCAGCCTGCTATGGGGCTTACATGGGGAGGTCTGCTGTGCTGCCTTCCCTAGGACGAAGGCAGTTCGTTCATGCCCCAAGCCCCTCCATGTCTCCCCTGGGTGCAGGCAGGACAAAAGGCCCTGTCCAATGCACCCAGCAGCAGGATGGCCCTGCAGATATGCTGGGTGGGGACAGCTTGGCAGCCCCCAGCAGCTCCTTATCTGCAGCCAGGCATACTGCCCTGGAGCAGCACAGCTGGCCAGAGGGCTGCAACACCCAAGGGCCCCTTGTGGCACACAAGGGTCCTCCGTGGCACCCAGGGGTCCCTGCACCAACAACGTGGTGCTGGCCTGAGGGACGCTCAGGCAACCGATCTGCCCCATGCAGGGGTGCAGGGCCACAGGGCAGAACTGCCCTTGGGTGCTGAGGGTGTCAAGCAGGTGGCATAGCTGGGATGGGCAGCAACCTGATCTCGTTATAGGTGCCCCTGCTTGCTGCAGGGGGTTTGGACTAGATGACCTCTAAAGGTACCTTCCAACTGTAACCATTCTATGATAATCCCATGGGGCATGCCTGGGGCTGGCAGAGCTTGAGAGACTTTTGGGGATGCTTTCCCTGTGCCCCTGCTCTAGGTGCTGGGGTGCCTGTGCTACAGCTTGGGGAGCACTACAGCCCCCCCAGGACACCTCTGGGTCACAGTATAGGCCAAAGATAGGAGGGGATGGTCCCTTGCAGCACCCCCATGTCCTAGTATCCTCCTGCCTGGGGACAGGCTGGTACCAGGGCTTGACACTGTGCCACCTTTTGTCAGGGTCTGGCCAGGCTGGGGAGGGTGTGGGTGATGTTGCCCCTGTTGCTGTCACCCAGAGGTGGCAGTGGACCTAGGGACATCTTGCATGGCAGGGCAGGGTCCCCAATAGCTGGATGCTACTGATTATCAAGACTCCTACGCAGACAGTCCAACAAGGGATTATCACCTCTGTGCAGGCAGCTTCCAGGAAGGCCAGTGTGTCCTGGTGCAAACAACTGGGCATGATGGCATGAATTGCAGCAGAATGTGACCCTAGGGGGACAAACAAGGCTGGGGACACACATGGCCAGGGGCTGCAACCGTTTGGGGTCACACATGACCAGGGAACAAATAGGACTACAGTTATGTGTGATGAGGTGGCACAGCTCCCTTGGGGACACACATGACTAGGGGTCATGTCCTTTGGGGTCAAATAGCTGGGAGATAACAGCCCTCCAGGGGACATATACCCCTGGGGGAAGGGAGCATCTGCAGGCAGGGGACACTTACTCCCAGGAGACATATCCCTGGACTTCTGCAGGCTGGGGTGCACATTTTTTGGGAGGGGACACACACTGATAGGGAACATGTCCCTCAGGGAAGCATATATGGCCAGGGGGCACAGTTCTTTGGAGGCCACCCACCCCAGGGGGACACAGGCTTCCTACCACCACATGCATGCACTTCATCTCATGGTGCCTGTGCAGGGTGACCCCCTGCAGCTCCATCCCCACCACCAACACCTCCACCTCCCAGGACCTATCCCCATGAACATGCCATGTTCAAAGTTCCTGTTCAGCAACTGGGAACCTATTTACAACAAGTAGCTCCGGTTTGGGATCAAGAGGTCAAGGCATGAGGATGGGGAGTAGGGTTGTGAGAGGTGACCCCCTGCAAACTTCCTGTCCCCAAGTCTCTCAAGGGCTAGGCCAGGCTAACAGGAGCTGCTTGGGCCTGTGCCCTACCCAGGCATGAAGGGGTTAAGGGGCCCCATCCAGCTGTGCAGTGCAGATGTGAGATATGCAGATGAGGAAGAGCAGGTTTTATAAGGCGAGTGCAGCACACCACAAAGCCCCAGTGCCATCCACAATAGGTAGGTGCCATCTCCTGGAGAGCTGCTGTCCTGCTCTGCACTGGTGGTATTGGGTGGGACAAAGATGGGGTAGGGGGACACTGGGGTCAGGACACTATTGGGAGCCTCTCTCCTGCTCTGGGGTGGTGGGATTGTGGGGAGACAAGGAGGGGTTAGGGGTGGGGTACGATTAGAAGCCTTCATCCCATTCTGGGGCAGTGAGACTGGAGGGACAAAAAGGAGGTAGGTGGGATGCTAGTGTCAGGAGGCTACGGGGAGCTTCCATCCTGCTCCAAGGTGGTAAGACTGGGAGAACAAGGAGGGAGTACGGTGGATATCTAGGTGGGGAAGCCATGGAAAGCCTCCATCCTGTTGCAGGGTAATTGGATTGGGGGGAATAAGGAGGGGATAGGGACAATACTGGAGTGGGGAAGCCATGAAGAGCCTCATTCCTCTCCAGGGCAGTGGGACCAGGGGGACCGGGATGGGGGATGCCAGGGCGGGGAGGGGATGACCTCAGTGCTGTGCTCCTTAAAGGTGCTCTCCTCCATGCAGGTGCTGCTCTCTGGTCCCTCCACAACCGCTGCCCGTGGCCCTGGGCAGGATATCATCGTATACTGTAAGTTCACTATGAGACACTACAGTATAGATGATGTACTCTCCAGGGCTGTGCCTTTCGACGGACCCAGAGCTGTGCCCATCAATGGAGCCTGAGCTGCAGCTGCCACCTGGGACCAAGACATGGAGCATGCAGCCATGGGGGGGACATGGGCGAGTGAGGTGCATGAGGTGGGGCCACGGGGCACCTCAAGGTATGGGCACAGCACCACAGACAGGGACCCCCCGGCTGGCAGGGAAACCGTTACCATTACTGAGTTTAGTAATGGTAACGGTTCTGCTGACGGTCGGGCGTGCGGCATGGCACAGTACAGCACAGGTTAGCATGGCATGGCACAGCTCGGGCTGGCATGGTGTGGTACAGCTTGGCATGGCATAGGCAAAGTGATGGAGCTTGGGCTGGGGCATGGGGCAATAAAGGTGTCACGATACCATGACTCCATCTCTCCTTCCTTACTTCGTCCCCTGAGGGCTTTGAGCCCAGCAGTAGTGCTGGGTCACTGTGTGTACTGGGGGACTCACAGGGTGCACTGGAGTGCAGGATAGGACAGGGAACCTTGGAGTGCAGTGTGGCACAGTAGTGTGGGCAGGGCATGGGGTGCAGGGGATGCTGGAGTGCATCGGGGTGTGCTGCAGGGGGCACTGGGGAGAACTGGGAGACGCTGGGGTGTGTTGGGAGGACGGGGCAATCTTGGGGTGTGTTGCAGGGGGAGCTCTGGGGCTCACTTGGGAGCATGGAGGAGTAGGTAGATATATGGGGTACGTTGTGGGGGGCACTGGGAACCTTGTGGGGGACTGGGATGGACTGGAGAGTTTTGTACGGAGTACTGGGGGGTACTGGGACACACTGGGGTGCTTTGCAGAAAGCACTGGGGCTCACTGGGCTGTGTTGTGGGGTCACTGGGAGCACTGGGGTCACTGTGACCACTGAGGGCTCTAAGAGCACTGAGCGGTGCGCCGTCTCGCATCCCTGAGCCGCGCGGCTGAGCCAGCAGGAGGCGCTCCAATCCATCGCCCCGCCCACGCCCGTCTGCCGCACTCCTCGTTCCCACAGTACCCTGCAGCGAGAGCGGCGCTCTGGTTCTACTCGTCTTTTCTCCGTGCTTCTTCGCTTCGCGCCAATGGGGCTGGGCGTTTCTCGCGTTTCCAGTTTGCCCTGTGGTAGGGCAACATGGCGCTGTCCGGCGCAGTGGCGGCCGTCAGGTCTGTGTGTTTGGTCGCCAGGGCCGCCGCAGCGGGACCGCTCCTGCCGGGTCCAGGTGTGGCGGGTACAGCTGGGGCCGAGGCTTTGCAAAGGGGGGTGGTCGGGCCCGTGAGGCCGTTGGTGCGTTCCTGAGGCAATTCTGGTGGCGCGGCCGCCGTGGAACGTGGGTGTGAGGCCGAGACGGGCCCAGGTCGGTGCCCTTAGGCTGGCCCAGTGGCCTTGGGGCGAGGGGGAGGTGTTGCGAGTGCGCTGGAGAGTGGAGAGGAAGGGGGCGGCACGATTTTGGGGCGTTTTCGATGTCCTTAGTGTTTACTGCTGCTGTTCCTCCAGCTCGTGTTCTGGAGACCTGTGCCCCACGGCTCGCCGCGCTCCCCATCCGCTGGAGCGGGAGCAGCTCCGCACTCGGCAGCATCCTGGGCATCCCTGCCGAGAAGCCGAACGATGCCCTGGGACAGCACCCACCACCTGTTGCCACTAGCAAAGGTGAGTGGTTCCAGCTGCTGCCAGGTCCCAGCAGTGGGATATATGATCCTGATCCACCGTGGGGTTTTGGCAACGTTCAAACTCCTTCTTTCCCCTGGTAGAGGAACAAAAGCGCCTGTTACAGAATAAGCCTGACCAGCCCCAGAACCCCAAGGTTTTAAGAATTGCCATCATTGGAGCCCCCAATGCTGGGAAATCTACACTCTCTAATCAGCTCTTGGGCAGAAAGGTAAAGCTGGCATGAAGCAACAGGCTCAGACCGCTGAATTGTTTTGGTTTCTTTTAATATATTCTGGCTGTGTAACATTTCTAGTTTCTTACAGGTTTTTCCCGTCTCTAAGAAAGTGCACACAACACGATGCAAAGCGCGGGGTGTTATCACATATGAGGACACACAACTGGTAAGTTTTCAGTGCTACTTTTGCCTGGGCAAACAGGAAGAATCAACCAGAAAGCTTAGGGTTTTCTCATTTGTATCCCACAGGGTCTCTTCTAATTGCACAAATATAAGTTTTAGCTTGAACAGTAACTGCGGGCAAACTTACAAGATCTGTCTCTCTTTCTAGATCGTTCTGGACACACCTGGCCTCACTAATCCCTTTAAAGCCAAAAGGTATCACCACTGTTGTGGGGAGAGTGGGTGGGTGTCCTGTCTGTCAGAGGTTGATAAAACCAGATAGTGATTTCTGCTGTGCAAAGTCCGTAAAATGGGAGTGACAGAAATGTATATTTTTAGCTTTACTTTGGTCTCTTGAGTTTTTTATTGTTGTAATTTCAGTTGCACACAGAGCCTGTGTCATCGCTTAAGCCCAGTTTTGTGTGCATGTAATGAGGGATGTCACAGCCCATAAGGCAGATTTGCATCAGATAGAAAACACTGGTTTTCCCTGTTTTGAGGGAAAGGAAGATGTTTGTGGTCAAGTTTCTGGCTTACTCATTTGCATTTGTCTTTCAGACATAAATTAGAAGAAGCCATGGTGACAGACCCATGGGACAGCATGAAACTTGCAGATTTAGGTGGGTACTTACCTTATCACAGGTCAAGCCAAACCCTTTATCTGCCACAGAAATTCAGAGCCCTATACCTATGCTATCTGGTGTTTTCTGGGCAGTAGAGGCAGCTCTGAGTGTGTGAGCTAGAAAGAAGGAGGGAAGGGTGGTGAAAAGATTTAAAATATTGAGCTGAAGGGGGGGTAAGAATTGTCTGGTGACAAGAGGAGGCAGCTTGGGTTAATAATTGGGCTTGGGTAGTTATAGCATGTGTGATGTCATTAGTCTGACAGGTGTAAATTGCAATTTGTTCTATCAATTAAAACACTCCTTTTTGGTTCCATTCATGTGCTTGCCTGTAAAAGAGAGAGAAGTAGCATCAGGAGGGAAGTGACTATAAACTATTTCAGAGAAGCTGAAAATGACCCTTTTGGAAAATGCAGGTTCATCATATTTCCCTCACTTCTTTCTGGCAGTTGTGGTTCTGGTGGATGTGTCAGATCACTGGACACGAAACTCTCTGAGCAAGGATGTGCTGAAGTGTCTTTCTCAGTTTCCCCAAATCCCCAGCGTCCTGGTTCTGAACAAGGTAAATGAGGAGCTTGTTCTTTCTGCCTTCTATAGTGCATTACGGTGTTGTCTTCAGACAGTCCCTGGCACCAGCAACAATGTGTTTTCAGGTCACTGAGTCCAGGTGTGTTAAACATTCCTGGTTTCTCCCTCTGCTCCAGAATATTTCACTGTGTACATATGTATACATGGTGCATGTGAGTGTCCATGAAGTTATATGCTGCTGACTAGAATTTGTCTGGGAAGAGGAGATGTTTCCATAGCAGAGTCAGCCAGCAAGAATCTCAGCAGACCTTACAGGGGAGGTTGTTGCTGTCAAGTTGACAGTGTTTGGACAAAGTCTGCTGGAGCTGCCGACATGCTCTAGTTTGGCCTCTGGTTGGAAAATTGTCTGGTTCTGTTACAGAAACTGTGTCCCGTAGCAGCTGCCTCCCTGGTGTGGTTTCTTCTGGCTCCTTCAGATCTGGGGCCCAGCTTCCAGCCTCATTGAGGACTAATTTCTGACACCTCTTTCTCTCTTACTTCAGGTGGATCTGCTAAAAAATAAGTTTATCCTGCTGGAACTAGTAACTAAGCTAACAGAGGGAATTGTAAATGGAAAGAAACTGGAAGTGAGATCTGTATTTGAACATAATTCTAGTCCTTCAGTAAAGTCTCCTCTTCAAATCACTCAGGCTTCTCCACCTGAGAATAGGACCCCTCAGTCTCACTGTCTGCAGGAAGCAGCTCACAACAGCAGTGATATGAGGGCTTCCAAGTCTAGGCTTGGCACAGAAGCAGCACAAGGGCCAAAGCACTGTGGACTTGGAGATCTAAAGGGCAGGAAAGGCTGGCCATGCTTTCAGGAGATCTTCATGTTGGCAGCTCTCCATGGGGAAGAGGTGGATACGCTCAAGGTAACTGCAGTCTGAGCATCTGTGACTGTTGTGCTGTTACCCTTGTGGGACCCCAGTACTTCATCCTGAACTTTATCTGCTCTGAGGAAGTGGCAAGAGCTGCTGTTCTTGGCCTGGGGCATAGAGGGAAGCGTTGTCCGTCAACGTGAAGTACGTCCTTACTGTCTCCGGAGTTTTCTGTACAGAACTCTTGGGGCTCTCCAAACAGCAGCTTGTCTGTAATGATTTGTCTTTCAGCTATGAGGTACGCTGTGGGCTTTTCGAACTCATGCAAACAGCTCTAGGAAGGTGTGACCCTTTGGCAGGGTTTGAGTGTCAGAAGTTTCTCCTTTCACCAGAGGAAAGGAGAAAGGTGTCTTTGTTCCAACAAAGGCACTGAACTACTGCACTGATGCCTGACTAGTATCCTCACATCTGCTCACCACAAGATGGGTGCAGGGGTTGGTGGCATTGTGAGACTGGTATATGACACCTGATGGGTATGACGTATGTTGTGTGCTGACAGCGGTACCTCCTGATGCAAGCCAAGCCAGGCCCTTGGGAGTTTCACAGCACAGTGTTGACCAGCCAGTCACCTCAGGAGATCTGTGACAATATCATCAGGGAGAAGATCCTGGAGTACCTACCACTGGAAGTGCCCTATGGCATCACTCAGGTGGGAAGCATATGCAAACAGGCTTGCCTTAGAACTCTTTTGTTGGAAGTACCAGGCTGCCTGATGGGAATCCTTTTTTGGGAATCTGTAAAATCTACCAGACTATCACAAGCCCTGTGAGGTGGCTTGGGACTTGGTGTGCTGGTGTCAGGAAGCTGAGCTGGCATCGCTGAGGGAGTGGTGTTGGTGGTTCCTGGGGCGCTTTGCAGAATGCTGAATGTGCTCTTGGTGTTACAGGTGACTGAAGTGTGGGAGGAAGGACCGAGTGGGGAGCTCCTCATTATGCAGAGCCTCTTGGTTCCAAGGAAGTCTCATATGGTAAGAGAAAAGAGACAGGACATTGGGGAGCGTGAAATTCAGGTTCCCTAGGTCCAGACATGTGCACCCTTGCTATGTATCCCTTTCCTCAGCTGGGGGGTCTCTGCTGGGAAGAGCGGGGTGCCTTATACAGTCACAGGCTATTCAGTAACAGCTTACACCTGAGGTTGCTTGTGGTTTGATCTTGGGATTTCTTTAACTGCTGTATCTCCTTTAACTGCTTCTGTGGCTGCACTGTTGTTTCTTGGGTAATTCCTTCCCGCAGTTAAGTGATGTAAGGTGAGTGTGGTGGTCTTCTCTCTGGGTTTTAATACAGATGATGTTGATTGGAAGAGAAGGGAAGGTTATCAGCAGGATTGCTCAGGAGGCTGGCCAGGACCTGATGAACGCTTTCCTGTGTGATGTCTGCTTGAAGCTCAAGGTGGACCTCAAGACTTGAGCTCCTGCGTATGTTCTGACAGCCCTTGCATACTCTGGTCACGCAGAGAAACTGTTTCTGTTTTTCTCTGTGGGTATCTTGGCATCTTTGTTCAATACAGACCCAGAGGACGATGGACTCATTATAGCAGGCTGAAGTAGAGCATATTATTATTAGGGGGAATGGCCTAATCTGAAATAAAATCTTCAGACTTCTGGTGGTACCCTATCTTGTGGAAGCTGGAGATGGACATTGGAGAGCCAGCTGCACGCAATTCCAGTACTGCAGTTACAGAGTTGCCATCCACTTCTTTTGGGCTGTGTCATTGCTGTCAAGTGTTTGTGACTGGGAGTTCAGGACCATCTCTTGCCGTTTAGTGGACAAGGGGTTGCATTAAAGGATTGTCAGCACCCATTTATCTCTTTGGAAGGCTGAATGACTCCAGTGGTGGTCATGCAGGAGGTAGAGGCTGCCCCAGCCCTCATGAAGTTCTCATGTCAGTTGTTGAAATTTGAGTGTGAGAGTATGACTGTGCAGGGAGTCAGTTTTGCCCAGGCAGTGGGAGCAGAGGGGCTTGTTGGCTAGCAGAAACACTCTGCAATGACTGGTTGTGATAGAGGGAGCTCTTGGATGCTCTGTAGATCCTCAAGGCCAGTGGTTTCCAACTCCTGTGTGGGAGCCCTTCCCACAGGCTTGTGTGCACCATCTGCTTAGATGACTTCCATCAGCTGCTGCTTTCACTTTGACTCTTCTGTGCAGTAGTTTGTAAAAATGCGTGTTCCATCTCTTTCCTGTGTCATCCTTTCCTCCAACATCCTCAGCAGTTTGCTGCTTCTGGTGTCTGGTACTTACTCCAGAGGGCTGGGTCTGGCCACAGACTCGTCTGAGTGGATTGTTGGAGAAGCAAGAAATGGAACTGTGATCTGTTCTTGGTGTGTATATGAGCTGCTTTCCTGAGTCGTCGTGAGAGGAGCAGGGAGGTCAGGGAATGGCATTTGCTGGAAAGGAGAACGGACCAAGAAAGAGGTGTATTGCTGCCTCTCTTCTTTCTGGTGCCCAGAAACCTCAGCAGGGTCTTGCCTGTCCACCTCTGTCATTCTTTGGCTAATGAATAAATATGGAGTAGTTTGGTCTGAAGATGTCACTAGCAGCATCTCATAAGTGCTTTCTTTTTCATTGTGGACCCTGTCTTAGGAATTTGAGTAGTCTATTGCACCAAAGTTACCTCAAAGTCATTACTCTTTGCATCAAGATTGCAGATAAAAACACAGCACCTGTTGTAGTTAAAAGCCCAAAGTGGGAACAGTGGTTTAATGGAGCGTTCAGAATGGAGAGCAACTGGCAGAGGTAAGGGTGTGAGCAAGGCTTGGAAGCTCTTTGAGGAGCAGGGCTAGGGCACCATGTGCTGCTCTGTGGAACCCTTGGTGTGGAGTACAGCGGAGCATGGCACAAGGAGTAGGGTGCCACTACCCTCCCTGCCAGTCCACATGTGGACTTGCTGTTTGGGGGCTTGAGTTTGGTCTCTGCGTATGGCTGTGCTCGGGTGTTGGGAGCACTGCCAGAAATCCAGGTAAATCCCCATTCTGTTACAAATGAACATCCCTGAATGAGAAGAACCTATGCTGCTGCCCTGATGGGGAAGAAATCCGGAAGGGACTACGAAAGACTCTGCTGCTGCCTGGAGCTCAAAACCATGGAGCAGACCCTGTATTCACCATCTTTCTCCAATGCAACATCGAGAAGATGCTTTACCAGCTGCATCTGAGCTGCTGAAGGGTTCTCCCATCAGGAATCATCTGAAAGCCCTGGTGAGAAGCCTCCAACGAATGGGCTGCCTTGTTTCTTCCGTGCAGGGGACCCTGTGAGCCCTGCAGTGCCAGTACCTAACTTTTGTATCTTCCTTGCAATAAAATGAGGTTCTAGCAAACACTGTTGTTCTCATCCCCTTTCTTCTTCCCTGTCAGCCAGACCTCACAGCTGCCACCTTCCATCCATTTGGTTCCAGCTAAAACCAGGACACTTCTAGGTCTTCCCTCCTATTCTTCCCAGCCAAGATTAAATCCTGTTTCTGAGACATGACTCTGAAGGTTACCTCTTTCGGTGTAAAAAGTCAGGTGAGCTTTGGGGACCAACCATCAAATGGGGGCACAGGGGAGAGGCCATTCCCGTGATAAATGGAAATCTAGGTCTCACCATGCCACCACTGAGGCTCGTCCCAAGCTTATTCCAGGCAGAAGGGATGAAGCTGAGCCTCTCGACTTCCTGATCCTGCAGCTTGTTAATGTTTTTTGATAATTAGGTTAATTACCCTAACACAAGCCAATCACATAGGTGAAAAATGCTTGCCTTTTAATTCGCTTCACGAAGATGGAGGTGTGTTCATGGAGGCCTCCCTGCTGCGGCCATCAGGGGAGGTAGGTGCTGACCCACCCCAACCCCATGTCCCTTTTCGCAGTGCTCGGAGCCGTACGCGCTACCGCATCCCCGCCAGGGGGCGGCGTGGCCCGGCTACCTCTGGCGGCGTCGCGTAGGCACATGCGCGGTACAGCGGGGTGGGGGGCGGCCTGTCGGCGGGCACGGCGCATGCGCGGCGGTGGCGGCTTGGCGCAGCCACCACGGCGAGAGCGAGCGGGCGGGCGGCGGCGGGGAGGCCAGTACGGGCACAGCGGCGGCGGCGCCATGAGGCCCGGGCAGGGGCACCGAGAGTAAGTACGCGGAGGGTGAGCGGTCGCCGTTACCGCTTGCCTCTCCTCGTCCTCCTCTTCCTCACATAGGGCGGCGGGACCGGCGGCGGCCCACACACACCCTCATTGTCCTTCCCGGGTGTCCCCTCCCCCTATGATCTGAGGCAGCCTGAGGTATCCCCTCCCTGTCGCGATACTCTTTCTGTCGCGACTACTCCCTCTGTCACGACACTCCCCCTGTCGCGATAGCGCTGTGGGGCCCCTCCCGGGCAGCGAGTGAGGGACGGACCGCAGACGCTGTCCCCGCGTCCCGTCCCTCACTCGCCACCTGGGAACGGCCCCGGCCCACTCATCCCGAGTCGTCCTTGTGGAAAACAGGTAAACCCCCCTTCCACCCCCCAGCACCTGGAGCTTGGGAATAACCTTTCCCCTTGGCTATCAAATACGCACGGCGGGAATCGCGATAAGAAGGTGCGGTGTGGGCAAAAAAAAAAAAAAAAAGGAGGGAATTGCCATTTAGCTGTGAGCAAATCCTTTTTGCCCTTCCTGGGAAAAGTGTCTTTTTTTTTTTTTTTTCCCCCCCCATTTGAGAGAGCTGTTGTTAATAAATGATGCTCCGTGGGGGTTTTTTATTCCTTACCACGCATTTTTTTCGAGTGTCTTTAACGCATGGAGTAAACTGGAGTGCTTGACTTCTCTGGCTCTCAGTTCACTCCTGCAAGGAAAGTACTTCAGTGCTTTCGGTTCTGCAGCAGATCTGATCTTCCCAGAGCAGCACATGTCAGGGCTTATGGATGCTTTTTAGCCTTCTCTTGATATCACTTCTTAATTGCTAGCTGCAAGTTTTAGGGTAAATTGCAGAGGCAGGTTAGTTCAGTAATAATTCACTCTATTCACTTCTTACCGTAGTCCTAATTAGTTCCTTTTTTGTTTTAGCGTCTCAAGAAAAAGTAAGTTTTATTTGGATAACTTTTTTGCAGCAATACTTTTTTCCCCTCTTTCTTGCCCAAACCTGGTCCTTTGTTGCACTGGGAGCTGCAGAAGAAGCACGCTGTCTGTAGGTGAGGTTGAGTTCCCGAGTGATGTCATTTGTGCTGGAGCAACAGTGATCACTTTGTGATTGAATAAATCCTACTGGACGTGTGGTGCTTTGTGATTTGTGTGAGTGTGCTGTAGAAACCTCATCTGATTCAGCATCCAGCTGAGAAAATTCCGTGGTGCTATGTAGGCAGAAAGGGAATACAGTGATGATAGTTGCTTTTTACTTTCAGCGCGTGGATTTCTGATCGGATCTTTTTTCACCTAAATAGCTTGAACTTGAACATTAGAGTCTCTTCGTTTAAGTAAATACCTAAAGCAGTGGGGAAAGATGCTGTTGAAACATATTGCAGGTATTAGAGGTGGAGAGAGCAGGCTCTCACTGCCAGCAGCGTGGGGGGTGAAGGGTGCAGGAGAGAGTTCAGATGGGTCTGGTGTCCCGTAGAGCCAGTCCAGGGAGTCCGAAAGCTCTGGGGCAAATGGCAGTGGCAACAAAAAGCAAGTAATGGTGATTAACCGATTGATCCTAATCTTCCACTACTAAAAATTACCAAAAGCAAGTATCAGAACAAATAGAGGGCAAGATATGCAGTAAATACAGGGCCTGTGTTTTCAGAGGAAAATGCTTCCATAAAAAAACGCTATTTGTTTTTAAAATTAGATTTACACTGTGCACTTGAGTGGAATTTCTGAGGTGAGGAAATCAGAGATTGGCCCTTCTCTGGGGAGTCGCAGATCAAGCTGGCACTAGATGATGGGTTGCTGAATAGGCTGTAACTTGCAAGCATCACTTCAAATATTTTCAATATCTCTCAACTATTTTAAGAAGCCATATTGAGTTCAAGCTTAACCAGCCATAGTCTAAAGAGAGGAAGGATGCATATTGCTGGAACAAGAATTAAGCAAAAATAGATAAATCTGACATAATGAATGACAAGGGAAAATGATTGCTGAAAGATGCTGGCATGCTCTCTGTTCCTTCATGCTTGGCATTTATTTTGTTGTGTTACATTGCTTTTGAAGTGTAAAAAAAAAAAGACTTATTTTATGCTGAGATAAAAGACAGGTGCTTAAACTTTGTTAAGGATCAGCTTTGATAGTGACATTAAGTAGTGACCTTCCTTGCGGTTGCTCCTCGGTCATTTTCTGAACTTCTCAGTTGAATAAATAATGTGCTTAGCAGCAAATAAATACTATTTAATAAGATGGTATTTTTGATCCCTCTTTCGCTTCACATTGCAAATAGATGCACACTTTTTTCTGCCTGAGTACAGCCTGGGGTGCTATTTCTGTTAATAACATCAAAAAAATACATTGGAGAAAGTCCATGTAGTATTGGTTTTTTTTCCAAATGTACAATTAAGGGACCCTTATGTTCTTTGTGACTTGGATATTTGCCTTCATTTAAGTCTTACTTGTAGTTGTTTCAACTTGGCCTCTGATAGATAAGCTTTTGTATCTACGTTTGCTTCTGGGAACTGTTACCACATCAAGAGATGGAGTACGGATTTCTGTCAAGGACTGAAGTGTCTGTGTTTCCCAGAAACACAGACTGCTCTGCGCTGTGCAGGAGCCTTGCCATGTGTCCAGTTCTGCACTCTGAAATACGGGGGTGTAGGGTAGAAACTTGTATAGGTGTTTCCTCTCCAGTGCAGTACTTTTCCTTTTCACTGTGGATTGTCCATTCATCTCGATTCTTCTTCAGTTTTGAATCGACTCTTTACTGTTCGGCATGTGGAGATGGGGAGAGGAGGAGGAGGTAGAAGGGGATTGTCCTGACTCCCCCCACCTCAAAGCCTCCATCACTGAAATGCTCTGTATTCTGTATATTGCCAGCTTGCTCATCTTCAGCGAGGTAATAAGGAGGGGAGCTACTGATTGATGAAGGTGGGAGATGAAGTAACATCCATTCTGTGTCTCTCTAAAGCTTGGTAACTTCTAGGATTCTGAGATTTATGGAATTATTAAATGCAGCACCAAGAATGTAGGCGCAACATGACTTGCTTGATTTATTTAACAGATGATCAAGAACTTTTAAATAATTGCTTTAAGAACATGTAGTTCACTGAAGTACTACACCCAGCAGTTAACAGGTCACTCTGTTGCATTGTGGACTGTAACCAGGGGCTGTAGACTCCCCTCTGGCTGTCCATGGGGTGAGATGCTCCTTAAGAGGAGGAAAGGTTTCATAGTTTTCTACACCTGTGATGGACTGTAGCACTCCACTGTTTTCAGCATTTTAAACATTTTCCAACTGGGAAGATAAGGGAATAATTTAAACTTCTATTCTGTGTGTTCTGTGCCATATTCCTGTTTTCCCATTGTATTTTGTGACTCTATTACAATCTAAACATAATGATCTTTGAACAATTTTTCTTTTAGTTGCAGATCGTTAGTTTGAATATGAATGCTAAAATGAGTTTGTCACACTATTCATATTTTTTCTTTCTATAAAGAATAGCTTCCTGAATCCTGATTCAGCTGCTGAGGAGCAGAGCTCCTGAAGAGTCATTCTGCTGACAGACATCCAGAGTCAGAAGAGTTGTTTTTCATTTTGCCTAAAGGTTTTTCCAATAGGTTGTATTCCTGAAAAGCTCAGCTAACTATCCGGAGGAGGCACAGCCTGGCCTCAGTCTTGCCTACCCCTGGAGATGACAGAGAGTGTTCATCAGCTGTTGGTTTCCATGTTTTTTGGTAATTTGTTTTAAATGGGCACTTGGAAAATCAGTGGCACCTGTGGCCTGTGGCTTACCTGGCTTCACACACCCTATAGACCTCTTTTCCTTAATTCAGTACATTCTGTCTGGGTGTCTCTTTGTACATCCCTACTCATTTTGTGTTTGGTATCTTGTTGGTATAATTACACATAGTTTATGTATTCCCATTGCTTAACTTATAGACTAATCTTCAAACTGTATAAATGTTTCCAGGGTTCGTGAAGAAAATGGTGTTTTTTCATTATTGGAATACTTTCACAAGAACACAGTTTGGCTGCAGTCTGGCTTTGGTATGGAATAGCAGGGGTGTAGTGCTTGGGGTGTGCTGGGATGAAAACTGTGAAAGATTTTTAAAGTTTTCAGGTCCTATGCAACATTACTGAGTCTGTGCATGAGGTTGTGCTTGGAATGCATGGAGCAGCTGAGTTGAATGTCTGGTTATTGTTGTGTTTAGTGCTAACTCGACTGCTCCAGGCTTTTAGATAGGCACATTGATGGGTATACTATAGGGAAATGTGTTAGAAAACAGGTTTTCTGTAAATGCAATGCATCTGAGACAGACCTTTAAGTAACATTCTGTTGAACTAGGTGACAGATACTGCCTCCAGTGGGAGTGGGCTCTCTAGCATCTTTGGTGTGCAATGAGTGAGAAGGGGTTTTAATTTCCTACGGTGTCTGTAGTAGTGTGATGCAGAAAAGGTGAACCATGAAAGTGAAACTATTTTTAGTATTAAGAAAAAGAGTCAACAAATGATCTATCAAGTGATACGTTGCTGACGTCTGTAGTGCAGCCAACCCAATTAAGGTGCCATATATTGTTTCCAGCAGGATTCTGATTGTTTCTAATTTGGGAACTACGTGAGAGCAAGTGGAAATAGGTGAAACGACATGCTTTGGTCTTTGGAGTGGATCTGACATCCAGTTGTTTTCTGTAATGTCACATCTCATACCTGGGCAATCTCCCTGCTCTGTGCTTCACAGCTAAGATGGGAGCCACGTACAGCCTTCCCAGGTAATTTCCTCCTGTATGGTGAGTGTGGGGTTCCTGGTGGAGAAAAATTATTTGCTACTGTAAGGAGAGCACAGCACAGCGGAAGAGGGGGAAAAAACCCCAAAACCATGCATGTTTTTACTTTATAAAATATTGCATAAGCCCAGTTGGATTTTTTTCTTCATTTCCTGACCCTTATGTATCCTCTGCTGTATCCGTCTATCCCTCTTGCCTTCGTGTTGGTAAACTTTGGGTGTGCATTGTAGAGGACCTTTCGTATTGCAGTCCTGCCCTTTCCTGTGGTGGTTGCCTGACCACTTATTTGTTCCTCTCTGTAAGCAGTTTCTGCACTCTTTGGAAAATGTCCTATGGTTGTTGCCTTAAGCCAATACAATGTGTGTGTATATATGTATATACAGTGTAAATTCGGTTGGATTGAAATAGCATTGTATGAGCCTTCTTTAAAAAAAAAACAAACCAAAACAAACCACACAGATGCTCCCACTCTCCAGAGCAAACTTCCTCCTCTGCTAATCTTTTTTTAAATCTGGAATGGAAAAAGCATACATTTTTAACATCTGGAAATGGGAACCATCCATGCCTACTTCTTTATTCTTCTATCCAGTGTTCAACCTTCTGTTCTGTCACTGGATTTCTTAATTTTTTTATCTTCTAAGCTAGAGGAATGTTGTGTGCTTTGGCATCAGTGTGGACAGGGAAAATTCAGGTGTGTGCTTGCCCAGCTCTTTCAGCTCATCAGTCTGTTTTGATTCTGGGATGTTTTCTTTTTCTTTACCTACAGAAAAGCTCTCGGCTTTTGCCTAGAATGGGTGATGTGTTCCTAGAGGCGGTAATTCATGCAGCCTTTTACTCTAAATTGTTCACAACTATGCTGAGCATTTCTGAATGAGCGTGTAGGAAAATCAGTATGTGAAAAGGCCACAGCAGGCAAGGGAAAACAGCTCTTCCAGCACCTTTTACCTGGTCACACCGTTGCCTGGTTTTGAGTTTTTCTATCTGAACCTTTCAGTGGTTAAATTTAGAGATGGCTTGTTTTGGAACAAGTCAATTTTAAGATCATTTCCAGAAGATTTGTGTGTAATTTAATCCTATTCAGGT
This sequence comes from Galbula dea, assembly GCA_013399015.1. Classification (NCBI taxonomy): domain Eukaryota; kingdom Metazoa; phylum Chordata; class Aves; order Piciformes; family Galbulidae; genus Galbula; species Galbula dea. Next base: position 424,615 of record VWZX01003366.1, on the reverse strand, counting down.
TTGCTGCTCTGCTGCTCTGATCTGCGTTTAGCTTGTTCTGCAAGACTTCAGGTTGCTCTTTCTCCCTGTACCTCTCCCAGTATTTTCTAGAAGTCTGGTGGTTGTTTTGGTTTTTTTCTTCAAAACTGCAACAGCATTTATGAAACCTTGTATACCTTTTCTATTCCCTGTTCCTATTAATTGACAAGGTAGTATTTTTAGAATCATTGCTTTGTTAAATCTTTAAATTCTCTGTAGGATCTCCTAAGTGATTATTTAAATATTCTAGAAATGGGATGCATGTACTTTAGAAATTAGCCTGAATAATATATTTAATATTTCTGATGTATATTCTCTTGTATTTACTATACATTTCCAACACAGTTTAGTTTAATATTTCAGGGCATCTTTTTACTTACAGCTTATCAGTGAGTAATGTTGCCAAGGAAGAACCAAAAAAAAAGGCTTCTTAAAGTGTGAGAGTACAATGTAACATTTCAATCACTTAATTCAAGTTGAGACAGGGAAGAAGATTTTACACACTTCCATCTAGTGTGCGTGAGGGAAATTGCATCAGTGGTTGAATTCCCAACTGTTCTGCCAGCGGTTCCAGCTGGGCAAGGATCTATTGGTCTTCGTTGAGCAGTTAGTGCTGATGAACTGTGTAGCATCTCAGTGCTGACAGATTTTTAGCTTTAAGTATTTATGTGGCTTTAGCTTTGTGATGTCTACAAAATGGCAACGTATAGAGTTGAAGAAAAATCACCCCTCCCCGCATTCTGTTCACACTGTCCTCCAGTGTGTTCTGCTCTATTTACTTCTTACTCTGTGCTGGAAATTCAGCTACTTGACTTATGAATTACTGCTATTGAAATAAAATTAAAGTGGCTGTTCAGTTATTTAGGAGCAAATTAAATCATTTTATTCTGATGTGGCATTTCCAATAAAACAATCTGTGGAGGAAAGTTAGATCTAAAAACATTTAGTGTTTAGGTGGCTTGACTTGTGAAATAAAATCCATTGCAGTCTCACAGCAGTGAGTTCAGATGCTAGAAGTAGTTACTCTCTATAAGAAAATACAACAGTTTTGGTGTTTTCAGTGATCCTGTATGAACCTTTAGCTGTGACTGTGGGTTGGAGAATATGTTCAACTGGGAGAAGTTAATTTCTCTCTTGCAGTGCTGTTGGAGAATATAGGGTTTTCTACTAGTGATTTTCAAAGGTAGAAACAATAGGTCTTCTGAGATTCACCTTTCTGAGGTTGTGGGCTGCACTGTTCTGGGGGATCAGGGTTTATCTTAGTTGAATTTCCAGTGTTAAAATGTACTAATTACTGTCGGGTCCCCTGCCCTCTGGAGGTGCTCAGGACAAGATGCTTTGAGAAATGCAGCCAAAGAACCTTGAGAGGTTCATGCAGAAGGGACAGAGATATGTCATTTGTTGTGTGGTGTTGGGGAGCTGAGTTCACTGTTAATGGTCTAATGGGGCATGGGCACACTGAAAAACTGAACAGTCCCAGAAAATACCAAGCCTTACAGTCCTGTGTTGTTTCAGCAATAAATACAACAAGTGCAGAATGAGCAGATACATTTTAACTGCCACACATAATGAAAAGTATCTCTTGACTGTGGTGTTTCTTCTTAGGGGAAATGACAATGCTAATCCCAGTTTTATTTTGACAATTTAATACTATGCATTATATCTTCTATGGGCTGGGAGGTTGCTGGCTGAGACTGTTTTGATACTATGGGTCTGGTTTTCCTTATGTTTTATTAAAAATAAATCATATTGAAGTGGAAGTAATTTTATTTCTAACCAGACAAGCCTGCACTAGCACTAGGCAGCTCTCAGGTTTGTGGCATCTGTCTCTGACAAGATCACAGATACAGAGAAAATGATTTATTTTGGTTTCCAATGCTTAGATAAAACTCTTATTTTGTGCAGATGGTACAGAAAGGATAACACATAGCTCAGATCAATTTGTATAAAGCACTGTATATTTGTACCAGAATCCAAATCTTCAGTACATCAGTAATATTGAGATTTATAGTACTATCTTACTAGCCCCAGGTTTTTTCAACATACAGAATTAATTGCCATGTGTAGAGGTCAGTGGGGTTGGTGTCCTCCAGTCTGCCTGCTCTCTGCATCTTGGTGTGGGGTGCTTCCAGCTGCCCAGTAGAGCACCCCAAAGAGCTGTTGGGAATTGTCTGGCTGATACTGGAGAATGCTTTGGGTTTTTTGAGTAGAAAACATTCAGAGCCATGCAGAGCAGGGGGAGAAGGGTGTTTGGCTTTCTGGACGTGGTACAAGTGCTTGTAAGGTACCTGCTGCTCTGTCAAAGGCTTTTATAAAAAAGCTTTAATAGAGTGTGATAAAAAAATTCTTGACAGCTGCATTAATTCTAAATAAATGTTTACTAAACAACATTAGTGGATTTAAAATGTTTTGGGGAACAGTTATTAGTCCTTCAGTCTGGTTTGGTGAAGGGAGTATTGTCTCAATGGGGAGCTGCCATTTTAATGCTTCCTGGCAGGCGGCCTATTTTGATCATGCAAATTAGGTTGGAAAAAGTAGGCTAAGCCATTAAAAAGTAGGAGAGATCATGAAATTTAAAATTTTTTTAAGATGACTTTTTCTAGTTATTAACATTTTGGTTATTGTCATTTACATACATCACTTCATGTTCCTTAATTCTCACATCCTCATCCCTTAACGCTGACCATCTCAATGCTGATTGCTCTTGCATCCAGTGCTCAAAATGGAGCCGTAGTCTGTTGGCTATTTTATTCCCAGCAAGGTGCTTGGAAATATTGCCACGTGGTGTGTTTTGTTGTATAATTAGAAATGCAGATACAGACTTTTTTGTTGCACTGTGGTTAATTTTTTCTGTTCTGTTAACATTAATAGGGGCTGAAGGTTAAAGTTGGCTTATGCAAACTCGGTATTTGCTGCATGCTTATTGGCAAGAAGATTAATTCTGGCAGTGAGAGAGGGACACACATGCACATGTGTGAGGGTCAGAGCCAGTGCCCAGAAGACTGAATGCCTTGTGAGAAGACACTGGGGTTTTCACCAGGATGGACTCTGTCAGCCTCATCTTCCCTCTCAGTTTCCAACTGCGGGGACATGCCACTCACCAGCAGAGTGGCACAGCACTGGTGGAACACACAGTCCTGCTGGAGATACGGGGAAGAGCCCTTCACTGTCCATCCTAACTGACACATGGGCCCTGGTGCCACCATCCTGCTGGAATGCTGCAGCCCATCCTTACATCCTACTGCTCTGGGCAACAAGCGCGGTAGCAAAACAACTGCCTTGATGCGTTGCCGGCTCATGAGCTTCATTTAATCCTATTAATTTTTAATAGAAAATTAATACTAAGCTAGCATACTTCTAACATGACTTTGCCTGTGTGCAGAAAGACTCCCCCTTTGTGTTTGCTTTGAAGGAGAAGAGTGGTGGATCCTGCAGATTAGCCTAGACCCTAGTGGTGGAGCAGGTAGCAGAAGCAGCATGAGGCTTTGAGCTGGAGAACATATCTTTGTAGGGCTGTCACCTTCTGCGAACTCTGCCGTGGTGTCATACTCCTGCGCGGCTTTGGCCATCACAGATGTTGGTTGGATTTCAAAGGTCTCTTTGTGGCGCATGTCGTTTGTACACTGTGCTGCTCGGGTAAACCGAGGGGAACTGGGGATTTCCACCTAAAGGTGTGCAACAAGCATGGGCTGTGTCGATCAGCACAAGGCTGACCTGACCAGTGTCTGGTGGAACATGCCAAGAGTGGAATACCAATTGTATGAGGACTTCAGCAAATACACATATAAGTGATTTAAGATTTCTGTTGGTGAAAAAACAGCATCTTTTAATTGCTGTTTTCACTAGGATCTAATAAAGGAGAGTTGTGCTGGAGATGGAGAGTTTGAACTCAGTCACCCAACTGTGGCTTTTCTACAGTTGATGTTCTGCAGCCTCCTAAACAGTAAACTTGAAACAGGAAGGTCTGCTCTGTGGGTTGATGGTATCTTTCTCGTTAAGATAGATTCTGGGAAAGTAAGCTGCATTCCTTAGCTCTTGCAAACATTTTTAATTGTTTTTTCTCACAACCTTAGCCTGATCTTATCATCTAAGTAGTTGTTGCATCATATTTGCTTTATTCTCTCTACTGGGAAGTCAGATAATGGCTTTATGCTTTTTAATGGGAAGAGTTTGGGAAGCTGGTTACCTCAGGGGTGTAGAGGAGCAGTGCAGTGACTATTCCAACACTTGCATTTCTCCCGGTTTTTCTAGAGCTCAATGGACAGTGTGCAGGAGAAAGGAGGCACAGATGGCTGGCACTTGCTCCTTGTTTGAACAGCAGCCTTAAAGTTACTTGGTGTTTGAGGCTCTATCATAAAAGTAAAACTACCAGCTCTGATGTGCCTTGTAGTTAATATATCTCATCTGCAGAAATATTCAGATAGACTTTCCTATGAAGTAGTATTATAGGGTATTAATTATTCATAGTCAGTTTAATTCTTCTTTCTTGCATATTTAATTGTAATAGCGTGCTGTATGTCACAGTGATTTCTCAGAAGAACTGTGCACCATAGGAAAACAGTTCATGTGTATAGTCTTAAATATGTCCATGCTAATCTTTGTTGTTTACTTTTAGAGCAGAATGGGATATTATCAGATGTTTCTTGCAGAGAAACAATTACACAAAATCATCATTTTGCTTAATCTTTTCAGCTAAGTTCTTCAAGCTCAAATAGCTGGTTTGATTTTTGCTGTTGACATTTATGTTGTCTTGCTTATTTTAAGAGGAAAAAAATGCTTAGTAGGAGAGAGGACATGACTTCTGTTTTCTTCTCTGAAGGGAAGAACCTCTCGCAAAGACTTTGGAAGTGCCAATCAATTCCTTCCAGAAGATGAAGGAAGGGAATAAGATTTTTATCAAATTTTTTTCAGTGATCAGAATAGCAGTGCCAAATGCTTATGTGGTTTAGATTTTTATTTTTTTAATGACTAGGATGGGCTCTTAGTGCTTGACATAAGAAAATTTTGGAGGCTCAGGAACTGCAAATGCATTCCCAGTTTGATTTGCATTACCCTCCTTCTAGATCTGTTTCAGCCGCGTAAGGCGCTTGGTGAAATGGAATCCCTGGTGTTTGGAGAGCAGGATTGTTCTCTTGAGATTGACTGTAGGAGTTTAAACTTCTGAAAAATCTGTTTACAGTGTGTCTGAACTGGAGGGTAGAGGACACAGTAGAGACTGTTATCTGTTTACTGCTCAGATAAGGAGGTGGAATAGATTGCTGGCCTGTTTCTGAACTCTGCTTAATGAATGGTTGCTAGGCAAATTGCATCTCAATCAGCTTAATCCTCAAGATGTCATTTACAGGTCTGCTCTTTGTGAGGGCCAGAACCATGTGCTTTCAAACCGTACAGGCCAGAAATTGCAAGCAAAGCAAAGCAGCTTAGAATAGCTTGTTCAAAAATTCAGTGTACATGTGTTGCTGAGCTGCCCAATTTAAAGTGCCTGTTGTTGCAGGGCCATCACTGCATGGCCGTGTGCTAGATTAGATGTTTGGTGATAGACAGGAGGCAACAGCATCCTTAGCACCCTTTCTGGATCAGAGCAGCATACATCATAACGTTTTGGCACTGGATTAATGTGAAAACAAACGTTTCTAAATGGTGACTGCACTGCTGGTGTGATGAAAGGTATTTCTCGTTTGACTAAGTTTGCTCAGAGCCTGGTATGATTCTGGGGTGTATACATGGGACATGATGAACTTTGGCAAATGGTTGAAAGTGGGAGGTGGTGTTTCTTGGGGCATGGAGCTGACGCTGGCCTTGGTGAGAGATCTCTAATCGAGAGAGGGCACAGGCTGGTTGTATGAAGGCTTCAGCCTGATTCTGCAACACTGGACTTTCTCCTGCAGCATCAGGAGAGAGACAGTTAATTGCGTATGCTGGTATGTGTGTGGTGCACATACATTAGGCTCATGATTTAGTCCAAAGGAAAAAGTTTCCTAACATAGTTAAGCTTTAACAGTCTCTTTGTAAAGAAAGATAACAAGATGTTTGTTTTTATTGGTTTCCCATGACAGCGATTAATCTTATTGGAGGCAGAGCATTGTTCCTTGCATGGCTACACCTTCCTTCCCTTTGAAATAGATCCTCTGTTGAGTGCTGTGTGTCATGACATCAAACACTGTGAATGCAAACTGGAAAAAACTGGACTTGTTGAATGCTGGAGACATTTTAGAACTGTTTCTGGTCATTGTGTGCTGATATGAAATGTCCTTAACGTGGTATGGTTATTAAAAGTGCAAGTGAAAGCATAGCACCTGAACTTTGCAGTGCTTGCATGGTTTGAATGTTTGCATTTTGTGTTATACAAAAGTATTGTTATAATTGTAGGAAAAGAGTGTATTAAAATGTTGAGAGCCTCTCCAAGTAAAGCGTAAATAAAATATTCCACCTTAATCACCAGCAAAATGATGGTGGTGCTTGCAGCTTTATGCTGTAGATGGGAAGAGGACTGTTGAACAGAAGACTTTGTGATCAGAGAGTGCTTTTCATGCAAATGAAGATTTTATTACATGCTGCTGAATCAGGGGCTTGTGTAGCAAGAACGGCACAGAACTGATAAGATCACTTTGTCATAGCTTGAAATTTTGCCTGGTATGTCTTTCAGATCGCTGAAATGGGCAAGAGACACTTGTTAAGGGCACAGCAGTAACTGATGTAGTATTATGGGGGCAGGGCTTTTTCTTAATGGCATGGTCTGTCTGCAGGAATCATAGAATTGCCAGAGTTGGAAGGGACCTTCAAGATCATCTAGTTCCAACCCCTCTGCCTGGCAGGGACACCATCCACTAGATAGGTTGCCTAGAGCCCCATCAAGCCTTGTCTTAAAAGCTTCCAGGGATGGGGCTTCCACAACCTCTCAGGACAACTTGTTCCACTGTTTCACCACCCTCATGGTGAAAAACTTCCTACTAATGTCTAACCTAAATCTACTCTCCTCTAGCTTGCATCCATTTCCTCTGGTTCTGTCACTGTCTGACCTCCTAAAAAGTCCCTCACCAGCTTTCTTGTAGGCCCCCTTCAGATACTGGAAGGGCACAATAAGGTCTCCTCAGAGCCTTCTCTTCTCCAGACTGAATAACCCCAACTCTCTCAGTGTCTCCTCATAGGAGAGGTGCTACAGTCCTCTGATCATTCTCATGGCCCTTCTCTGGATTCACTTCAGCACTTCCATATCTTCTATCTTGTAATAGGGGCTCCAGAACCGGACACAATATTCCAGGTGGCATCTCACAAGAGCAGTGTAGAGAGGGAAGTGATTCTCCCTCGACCTAGTGGCCACGCTCCTCCTGATGCAGCCCAGGATATGGTTGGCCCTCTGGGCTGCAAGCACACACTGGCAGCTCATGTTGAGCTTCTCATCTGCTACTTGTCCACAGCCCTTATTTCAGAGAACATGTAAGTGACTGTTCAGCAGCAGTCATACAAGCTCTCATTTCTGATGGGATTCTGGTTCTGCTTCTGCCCAAATGGGACAAAGTCTCATCTCGGCTGCAAGCCAGGAGCCGTTAATGCTGGGTAGAGCAGAGTTGTCTGTCCTCTTGGCTGGGATAGCTTCTGTTGCCTGTTCCTGAGGTCTGCAGGGGCTGTGTTTTGCTGTGGGGGGGGTACCCATCCAGGACTGGTTTTCTTGTTTTTTTCTTTTGTATTAGCTAATATAATCTTCCCAGTGTCCTATGATGGTTCGAACTGGTTTGGCTAAATGAGAACAAGTGAATGGGGTTGTTGCCAGGTCTGCACCAGTGGGGCAGTGTTCTAGTGCTAGTACTAATACAGACTGGAAGGCCTCCCACCTCCCTAGGGTAGAATTGGCATGCTCAGCTCGCACCCTGAAATACCTGTATACCAATGCACACAGCATGGGGAATAAACAGGAGGAGTTAGAAATCCATGTGCGGTCAAGGGGTTATGATCTGGTGGCAATTCCAGAGACATGGTGGGACAGCTCTCATGACTGGAATGTGCTCATGGGTGGCTATGTCCTTTTCATGAAAGACAGATCTACAAGGCGTGGTGGGGGAGTTGCTCTTTACGTGAGAATGTATTGAGTTCTGTCTGGGGGTGAATGAGGGGCGAGTTGAAAGTTTATAGGTGTGAATTAAGGGGCAGGCTACCATGGGTGATACTGTTGTGGGTGTTTATTACAGGCTACCTGATCAGGATGAGGAAGCAGATGAGGCTTTCTCCAGGCAGCTGACAGTGGCCTCGCAATCACAGGCCCTGTTTTTTTTCTGGGATTTTAACTACCCAGGTGTTTGCTGGAAAGCCTACTCAGCCAGCCATTCACAGTCCAGGAGATTCCTCCAGTGCACTGATGATAACTTCTTGGTGCAAGTGGTGGATGAGCCCACTAGGAGGGGAGTGCTGCTGGACCTGATACTAACAAGGAGGGTCTGGTTGAAAAGGTAGAGGTTGAGGGCAACCTTGGCTGCAGTGACCATGAGATGGTAGAATTCAGGATCTTGTGTGGTAGGAACAGGATACCTAGGTGGAGTGGCTGACACACCAGAGGGTTGTGCTGCCATTCAGCGTGACTTAGGCTGGAGAGATGGGCAGGGAGAAATTTAATGAGATTCAATAAGGCCAAGGGTTGAGTCTTGCACCTGGGAAAGACCAACCCCATGAATGAGTATAGGTTGGGTACTGAGCTGTTGGAGAGAAGGGGAAAGGGATCTGGGGGTCCTGGTGGGTGGAAGGAAGGCCATGAGCCAGCAGTGTGCTCTTGTGGCCAGGAGGGCCAATGGGATTCTGGGGTGTATTAGAAGGGGTGTGGTTAGTAGGTCAAGAGAGGTTCTTCTTCCTCTTTACTCTAGCCTGGTGAGGCTGCATCTGGAATATTGTGTCCAGTTCTGGGCCCCTCAGTTGAAGAAGGATAGGGAACTGCTGGAAAGAGTCCAGCACAAAGCCACAAAGATGATGAAGGGGCTGGAACATCTTCCTTATGTGGAAAGGCTGAGGGAGATGGGTCTCTTTAGCTTGGAGAAGAGGAGGCTAAGGGGTGACCTCATCTATGCTTTTAAATGCATGAAGGGTGTGTGTCAGGAGGATAGGGTCAGGCTCTTCTCGGTGAAGCCCAGTGACAGGACAAGAGGCAATGGCTGTAAGCTGAAGCATAGGAGATTCCGTGCGAATACACGTAGAAATTTTTTCCCAGCTCAGGTGCCAGAGCACTGGCACAGACTGCCCAGAGAGGTTGTGGAGTCTCCTTCTATGGAGGTACTCAAAACCCGTCTGGACGCACTTCTGTCTGACCTGGTCTAGGGAATCCTGCTGTGACAGAGGGGTTGGACTACGTAATCTTTCCAGGTCCCTTCCAACTCCTAATATTCTGTGATGTGTAGTGAAGTAAGCATCTAAATCTTTCCCTGCAGATGGGTATTTTTCAGCATCCTGATGTGACCTTGGTAAAAGTTCTCTGGCATGTTACTTTTCCTGTTTATTTATCTCTTTTGACGTGTAGCAGCTTTCCTTACAGAGAGGTGTCTGAGCTATTGGAAATCTGTCCTCTCTTCTCTTCCTCTCTCCAGAGACTTTGTCAGTGTAACACCCAACCTACCTAGATTGACGCCTGAATATTCTGGTTTTGCGCAATCAGGAGACATTCAGTGAAGTAGCAAGATGAGAACAAGTTTAAGATTTAGGACTGACATTTTTAGACACTTTTCAATCCATAATTTTGAATAGTCTTGGTGAGGAAGGTCAAAGGCTTCTTGCACATGGCATACCTCTGTGTGTGTGTTAGACATCCATCAAAGTGTATAGCGCAGGGAAGAAACACACTTATCAGCCATCAGATTGCAGTGTGGGGCTGGTCATATTTCACATTCTCATTTGAGGAGTCTAGGAACAAAATCTAGCCATGCATGTTCCTGGAGACATTCAGAGCAGCAGGATGGAACCTTTTTCCTATTTTTCCTCATTCAGATTATGGTTATGATTGTTCAGTGTTCAAGGTTTATACTGGTTTCTGAATTTCATTTAAAATAAACATGTAGAGAGCTGTTTGATGTCCTGTGCAAGACTGTTGTCTGCCTCACTTATTAAAATGACTTCTGCTTAGTGTTTAGTGAAAGGCATAGACCTAGATCATTTTAGTCCAAAAGTGCTAAATGGTTCGCATTCTGCCATTTGAAATTTCCACAAGCACACAGCCTATCCAGCAGGTATTTATAATCCTTTCTCTTATGGAGTGTGGCAGCAATAATATCTATTTCTTCTGTGCTGCTCTTTGGGATCTGCAAGGCTACAGCTACCTGTAGTGGTGATCTGTACCTCAGCAAAGCCTCATTTCCCTGGTCCTAAGCTCGTGTTGGAGCAGAAGCTCTTACAGTTTTGTCCCATTGCAGCTTGCAGTACAAAGCTCTCCTTCAGAAGACTGACATGGTTTGCTGGTATCCTGCAGTCAGATCAGTGGAGCCATATCTCACAGGGAGTAATTGGTTATTAGCCATTACATTTGGAGTGTGGTTTTTGTGATTTGACAGGAGCTCACTCTTCTACTCTTCACTGGAGACTGAAAATGTATGCCCATGGTGAGAGGACTGGGTATGTGCTTCCTCTGTCGTTCTGGCTTTGAAATGGGCTCCTGTTGCTCTTTGGCAGGTCCTGAAGCAGTGATCTGTGGAAGCAGCATATTCAGAGCAAGAGTGACTTTACCTCTTTTTCTCTCTTTATTTATGTCTGGATGAGATCAGCTGGTCCCATATTATGTGTGAAGTAGTTAAATTTTAGCCAGCATCTGTAGGATGTGATTTCTCCCTGTCCTTCACTGGCTTTGATCAAATCAAATGAAAATGCAGCACTTTCATTTCTAGTTTTGTAGTTTCAAAGCCTATCTCTTGACATGCTCTAGCAGTCTGGACCCGAGTCCTTTTATTCACTAGTCCAGAGGCACACACTGTCTTGCACCTTTCTCTGTATCAGCAGTTGCAATCTACATTGGCTTTTATCTGCATCACAAGACAAATGGAAGGGAGCAAAACGCTGCAGGAATGGGAAGCAGACTTATATGTGCAGTGGAAATACGTAGTCCTTACAATTCAGTCTGCCACATGGACTACAGACCAGTTTCTGTATTGGAAATCTGTAGTATGTACTCCCTGAAATGTGAGTTTAGATTTTAGTCTTTGAAGGTTGGTTAATCCCCCCCCAGCAGTTAATGCCAACATAAAGTTTTCTATCGTGTCAAGCCTTTCACAGAATCACAGAATATTAGGAGTTGGAAGGGACCTGGAAAGATTACGTAGTCCAACCCCTCTGTCACAGCAGGATTCCCTAGACCAGGTCAGACAGAAGTGCGTCCAGACAGGTTTTGAATACCTCCATAGAAGGAGACTCCACAACCTCTCTGGGCAGTCTGTGCCAGTGCTCTGGCACCTGAGCTGGGAAAAAATTTCTACGTGTATTCGCACGGAATCTCCTATGCTTCAGCTTACAGCCATTGCCCCTTGTCCTGTCACTGGGCTTCACCGAGAAGAGCCTGACCCTATCCTCCTGACACCTACCCTTCACATACTTAAAAGCATAGATGAGGTCACCCCTTAGTCTCCTCTTCTCCAAGCTAGAGACCCATCTCCCTCAGCCTTTCCTCATAAGGAAGATGTTCCAGCCCCTTCATCATCTTTGTGGCTTTGTGCTGGACTCTTTCCAGCAGTTCCCTTCAGCTGAGGGGCCAGAACTTTCCTTCGGAATGCCTTTTTTCTTTTTTTTGCATATGTCAACATGCAAAAGTAACACTCAATTTGAGAAATTAGCATGCAAACACTCTGTAAGCACTTATTTACATCTGCTTTGTGAGCAGCGGAACACATGCCCGGGCTGAAATACACTGAGCAGCAGCTTCCCGGTGAGCATCCATCCTAGTACTGCTTGGCATGAGGAGTAGTGAAGAAGGCTCCTGGCTGTGCAGGCATGGAACAGTTTGGTACTTTGTCCAGCACTCTGACCTCTGTCCTGGAAAAGCACATCTGCAAACCTCCTGCTCAATGGCATCCGAAGGGAAAGGATCCTTGCTTAGCTGTACTAAGTCATACCCAGTTTCTCAGCGAGAGCAGCACTCTGGTTGCTGTCATCATGATCAAAATCCAAACTGTAATTGATGGCATTCATAATGTCGCGGTACACCTTGCATTTTCAGAGTAGTAGTCCTTAAAGCAAAGTGTGTTTCCCTCTACATTAAGGAGTCACTCTGCTATTCAAAGCAGGTTGATAAATTGCTTTTCATTAAGTGTCTGAGCACCAAGGGGTTCAGTATATGTTCCAAGGAAAAAATACATCAATTACAACTTCTGTAGAGCGTTTATCAATCACATAATTATAAACACTACTAATGCAGTTAATTGAAGGTAGAAAAATTTACCTTTTGAATTTGTTGACTATAGCAGTTCCGTGGTTGGAAAGACAAATTGGCTGGAAATTAAGCGATACTTTGGGCATTGCCTGACTAACTGTCTCAAGTATACATTTGACAAGCCTCTCGCACAGCATTCAGAGGGGGCGTGCGGCCTTTGAGCACAATATGCCACAGCGAGGTCAGGGCTCTTCCAGCCCGGGTTATCAGGAGCTCAAGTTTGTGCTGCGTTGGGCTGCGGTAGCAGTGTTTGTTCTCTTCTCGCCCATGCAGCCAGGTTGTGTTTACCATGTAAAGGGATGCCCGTCAGACTTTAGTACAGTTACAACTGCCTCTGTGTCCTGTCTGTACAATTTATATATTGCCATATGTGTGTTGGTTTGGGTTTTTTTTTTAAAGAAAAAGCCAAGTGCAGAGAAGGAAGGAATGTACAAAAGCAAACAAAAATCTCCTGCTCACCTGCAGTCAGTAAAACTTACTGTGAAAAAATTAATCTGTTGTGGATGTAAACACTGGATAAAGGTGATGTGTTGGCTGCTGCTGAAGGAATCGGATGAAATCATGCTCAAGTGTTTTATCAGGCCTGCAGACAAAAACCTTTGGTGCTTGTAGCTTGCAGAGTTTTGGAAAACACCTTGCGCATGCATGTTGCTTTCTCTGTCGGTGTTTTGAACTGTCAGCCATGCAGCTGGCCAGTTTTCATACTTCTCAGTCTTTTTACAGTAGCTCACAGTTGAATGTACTTTTAGTCCTTTTCTTCTGTTGAGTTGTTACAAGATGACCTTTGCATTTCTTAGGAGACTGATAAGGACACAAGGTCTGTGTCAGGACAAGCCAGCAGGGCACCAGGTTGATGGGAAAATGCTGTCCCAAGTGTCTGGTCCAGCTCTTTGGCACGCACCTCATGGCTTGTATTTTCTGCTGGTGACTGGTTTGTACTTATGTTGCACCTTCTTAGAATGCTTTTCATCTTTACAGTAGGCTGCACAGTATCTCCAGCTGCAGAGGAAGGTCTTATTTTGCCCTTACAAATGGTAAAATGTGTATCCAAGACCTGATGTGTTGGTGGTCCAGGAGGAAGCTCTAGCACTGTGTGGACTAGACAGAGAGCTCCAATTTTATATGTTAAATAAAAATGTGCTGTATATTTCTCTGCTTGCTTTGCAAATGGGCTGTCAAAATTTCCCATAAGTGGTATCTTACTTCAGTGTCCAGAGAGCTAAATTCTAAGCCAAACAACTGTCAGTGTAATTGTACAGGTCAAAATGGTGCACATGCATAACCAATGTAAACTGAGCCTGCCTGCCCATGTTCACACACCACCTGGGCCACAAGTGAGTCACTTCTGATTTTTTTTTTTTCTTAATATGCGAGTTCTTTTTTTTGTTTGTTTTGTATCAAGTCTAATTCTTTCTGCCTCATCTTATTTGCAAATATTCCTCATTTTCAAGAGAATCTATTTTTAAAACAGGATTCAAAGCATGTTTTTCAGTATCTAACAAATGTCTGGTTTGTTGTTTGTGTAACACGCAAACATAGAGGTAAAATTTTTTCACAGTTAGCTCTGAAACGATGGGGTTTTGACATAATCAGCTTGTAATAAACAGGGGAAGATAGCTACTTTCCTACTTGGGGAACTGTCATAATCTGTAACTTCTAACGATATTTTAGAAGGAGAAACTGTCATCCCTCTGTCATGTGCAGCCACAAGGATTTCTGTAAGTTATGATTAAGACTTTAATTCTGGGCTTTTACAGAGTTAAGTGTGGAGTGAGAGAAGATAATGATAATGGTGATCTCTGTGCAACAGCCATTGGAGAGGGAACTGTTTCATGTTTCCTTTCCCCTTCGCCTAGGCAGCTGCTTGCTGTACTTAAGAAAAGCTTCCTTTTCAGATCTGGGAAGACAAGAAAGTTGAGAGGGAGGAATTCTGTCTGAGAGTGGCATGAGGAAGCTCACAGGTCTTGCATGTCCTTTGTGGTGAAGTAAACCCCAGAATAATAACCTCATGCTTTTCCCAGGCATCAAACACGTAGGAAGGTTGTGCATAACATTCACAACATTTTTGTTGCTGATGTTGAAGTGAAGGCTTTCTGCTCTGGGAAAGGGGTCAGTGTGTATTTTGGTTTCTTATCACTTGAAAGCAGAAGGAAGTTGCATGTGAGGATGGAGAATGTCAGTTGGTGGAATGCGTGGTGCCGCCATCGGGGTATGTGTTAGCAGCATCCTGTAGTTCAGTAGTCACTGGGCTGATCTGGGTTTGCTTTGGATGGAAGTCATCTCAGCTAACCTTAATACCATCATGTTCACATGAAAACATGCACACTCATCCCTGTAAGTGTTCTGTATTTTATAATAGTAGCTGCTGTGATGTTGTAGATGCTGCTGGGAGCATGTAGGAAGAAAAGTGGGTTTAGTTTGCCCTGAGGATAGTGGATGCTTTGGAGGAAGGAATGTTTGTTTGCACTTCTTGGTATCTTGTTGAAGAAAACAGTATCTTCTGTGAATGTTATGGTGGTGGGTAGGGAGTCTGCTTTGCATTTTGAAAATACTAAATATAAGCCTAATATCCTGGGCAAGTTACAATTTTGCTGATAACACTGTGTTTACCTGACATCTGCTCTTAACTACTGCAGTTCAACTGTAGCATCCTTTGCTTCCTCTCCAAAATGACCACGCAGATTTAGGCACTGTGAAACATAACAAAGATACATCCCAGAACGGTTTCTTAATCCCAGACAGCATTAAAAGCTTGGAGTTGGGAGTTACCATATGAAAGGAGAAGGAAAATTAATTAAAAGGTCAGAGTGCTTCAGTGCAGTGAAAATTCAGAGCAGGCAGATGCAGAGTTATTTAAATTGCTTTTGACTTTAGGCAGGTCCATTTTCCTGTTTCTTGTGTATATTCCCGTGGTAAAAGTAGTATTTCACCTGTCTCATAGCTGACCACTAGCATGTGTGTTTCAGGCACAGCCAGAACTGTTCCTTTGAAGCTTTGGCCAGGCCTTACAATTGTCCCAACTTGTTTTTTCTACTTCTTTCCTTTGCCTTAGAAGTGGCCTGCAAACACCTGGCAAGACCTACTTACGCCTGTGTTGTCTGTCAGCTCCTGCCACTTTGCAGAATACAGAGTTAAACCTAAAAATAGGCTAAAAAAGAGGTGAGGGCTTTGAGCACAGTAAAATAAGCCACTGATTTGGGTCATGAAAGGAAATTGATGTCAGTGGTTCTCTGTTGCAGCATTCTTGAGCTAAGAAGTTCTGTTCTGAGATGTGAAAATGTGGGGGAGCAGTAGTGAGCAAAAGGTGCTCAGGAGAGGGAAGGATGGTCTGCTTCCAGTTTTCCCTGGGAGGCTGCCTAGACCATGACCTTGTAAGCCTGATAGGAGAAGTCAAGGTGGTATTGAATGCTCTGCAGTTTCATTTATATTCACAGTCATCTTCAGTGGTAGAAACCTGTCACCAGCTGCTGTCCTTTTAACAAGGAGTGACCACAGCATTGGGTGATTAAATGCTTCATCCAAAATTATGTCAGGAACCTGTGGTGAGCTGGATACTTCCCTCATACTCTTCTGTCTATAGGCTAGCCCATAAGGAGGAGACCAGTCTTCCAGCATAAATCTGTTCAAAAAACCTAAGGCCACTATAAAAGGAGTTGTGTGCAATTTTCGCCTATTTCAGAGTGGTTATGTGGCTTCAGTAATGTTTGTTAAGTGCTTTCGTATGCTTTGGTGAAGGGCAGAATGTTAATAATTAAAATTGGAAGGAAGTTGTACAGCAGTATGGGGATGATGACCGCTTTCTGGTCTGTTAGTTAACAAAAAGACAAAATATAAATGGACAAATCAGCAGGAATTTAGTTTAGCTTTCCCTTCCCCCAGCCACCTGCATGGGCTGAGCACAAAAAGCAGCTAATTGTCTGCTCTGCTGCAGAGATGAAAGAAGCTGGTCCTACAACAGGGATGGTTATTGAACTGCTTGAAGGTGGTAAATTATCAGCACTGAAAACCTTTTGAGGTGGTATCTTTACGTGCTCAAAAAGTGCATTTTTTGTACTCGTATTTACAGCATTTGGGGGCAGATGAAACCAGCATCTCATGACATGTAAATCAGAAGTCAGTAAAACCAAAACTTGTTTTTGAAGTTCTGCACCTCTTCCGTTTTTCGGTAGTCAAAGGCTGTGTTTAGTGAGGACAGGCCCTCTCAATGGCTTTATCTTTGGCCAGCTATGAGCTGTTTGCAGAACCATGCTGGGATTTCCAGTGGGCAGACTTGTACCAGCAGTCTCGGGTTTGTCCATTTTGCTGGGAGCAGTTTCATTTGCAGAGTGCAGGCAGGAGCAGGCTCCTTGCCAGCAACAGCTTCATTCAGATTAGGGCTTTAGTTCAATTATGTCCAATTAACTTTTATTGCAGATAGCAGTGATAATTACTTGCAAGTCAATTTTTGGCTGTGGTTATCCCAAGGCTAAAGTCTGAGCTTGATAGATTTTAATAACTGAAGTGACGTGTAGCTTTTCCTCTTTTTTTCTTCTTTAGGCCTCAATTAGATGAAAGGTCAGAAGCTATGTAAAAATCCATCTTACAATTAAAGCCAACTGTTCTTCTCCTCAGCAGATGCATAGTACTGTGTTTTAAAACAGTCTCTTGGGACTGACCTGAAAAAAGGACTTTTCAAACTCCAAGATGGTAACCTTGAGCTTGCTGCTGCTTTGTCCAAAGAGTGAACTGGATGGAGCTGATGTCACACGTGGCAGTACCTGGTGCCAAGAGCTGATGCCTTGGCTTTTCTTACTGCACTGTATCCTGTTCAAAATTGCTCAACTAGAAGCCTTTAGTGGTGGCCCTTGGGCATGAGGAGTGTGATATGAACAATATTCTATTTAAGTACTGGTACCCTAAAGCTTCTTCATTTTATTCCTTATTGAGCATTGCCATCCTGGCTTGGGAAGAAGAGCAGAGCTGTGCTGCAGCAGGTGCCTCTCCTCTCCCAAAGCACCCCATGTACATTTAAATTCTCCCTGCCTTCCCCTCCAAACTATTTAATTTGGGTACGTGAGTAACGTTATAAATGGAGGTCAGCCTAAAAGGTGAAATGGTTTACAAGCAAAATCACAGTTAATTAAACTCCAAGAGGCAAAAATTGATTTTGATGGAAACAGTTGCAGGGCTCTACCAGAGATCCACCTGAACATGCAAAGCCAAAAGGTCCTGTGCGCTGGCAGATGCTGACAGTGCACTCTGCTTGTTACAAAAGGCGACTTTCTATTGTTCACTCTTTCTATTTCTTTATCCCCAAGCACACTCGATGCTGTTGTGATTTATTGCCATTTCAAAAGACTCCCCCTCTGCGCATTATTTTGCCGTTTTCCATTTATACAACAGTAGAGAGGATGTGATACCGGCCAGCCGTGAATACAGTGCTGGTTTGGTAATTTTGTTCCAGGAAACAGTAAGATTTATCTCTGGCTCTTCGGCAGTCCTGGGAAAAGGCCATTCTGGTAAGTGCCCAAAAATAAAGGGGAGTTTTAGGGATGGAGAAAAAGGCAGGAAGCCTGCGGAATCAGTCTAGACATTGTCAAGCAAGGCATGGCTGCCTGGAAGGAATTGTATTGAACACTGAGGTTGGCAGTGAGGGTTTAGTGTTTGCAGTTGAGAGGAACAAATTTTTGAAACCCCTAGATTTTAGGTTACTTTGGGAGAAGGAAAAGGAATGAGATTCATTTGGTCTAGAGCAGCCTACCAGGGGGTAAATGAGACACCGAGTTTCCCTTGGTGCATGAAAATTGGCCCAGATTCAATTACATTTCCTGGCAAGCTCTTACAGACATTTGTACAAAAGAAACTTCACAACCCCAGTTAGTTTTTGGGGTTTTTTGCAGCGTTTATATATGCTGAACTTGGAATGTGCTGCGTGTGCTTCGGGATTGCTGTAAATCCCACCAGCAGTTATGGAACTTCATGGGACTCCCTTGTGAATAAGGAGAAGTGAAGCGTGTCAGCCAGCCACAAGTGCTTAACAAGCCTCACACGGCTCACAGGACCCCAGGGTGCTGGAAACTTGAAATAGTTCAGAGCTTTTCTTTTGTGTGTGGGTGGATGCTCCTGCTTCCACTTGGCCCCAGGCTTTGTGAACAAGCCTGGCAGTTAATCATGGAATTTTGTGGAATTTCAAACATGCGTGTTTACTTTGAGGAACCTAACTACAGACTTCACCAGCTTGCTTTCGTCTAAACCAGCTCAGTTTCCCATATTTCACTGGCCTGGGATGGTTTGTGGGGAGTGTTTCCTATGTGTGCTTACCCTGTAAGGCCTCTTGGGAGATTCAGAGACTGGTGTATTTAAAAGCTTGGCAACAACTCTGCCTATGTGGTCTGTTTATATAATGATAAAGCTGTGTTGGAATATTAGAAATTTCCTGGTAGTACCAAGTTGCTTTACACCTAGGTTTTACTCTAGCTTGTAAAAGTACCCTCTGGCCTGAGGAGTGCTGGGTCTGGCAGAGGCAATACTAAACTTTGAATGTCAGCCAGAAAATAATACATCTTTTTAGTCTAGAAAGGCAATATCATAGTAGGTTTTACTGGAACTGATTCTTTGCTCTGCAGGGAGTGTATTCCTAGGCAGTGTGTGGAGGTGAGTTCTTCTGTCCTGCGTTCCATCAGTGAGCCTTGGTGGTGACAGGACCTAGTCTAAAAATCAGTGTAGGGGACACTGTGCTGCCTGGACCAACAAACACCCTGAAGTGCAGGTAAGGCTGAACATAACAACCATTGTGGGGATGTGACAGTTACAACAAATCCAAAGCACTGCAAATCCCTCTTAAGCTTAACATGTTTTGATTTAATTATTAATAAATCTTAGGAGACAGAAAAAAAATCTGTTCATGTGTCTGAACCTGCTAACTGCTTCATAGAGCATTGTGCAGTATATGTACTGTTAAGATTATATCCTGCAGCCAGATTAGATTAAAATCACTTCAAAGAAGGGGTTTTATTTATTTATTCCAATCTAAAGATTGTTTTCCTCTAGGAATGTACTTTATCGTTTTGTAGCTATTTTCAAGACAAAGCTTGTTATGCTGTGTTTGGCAGTATATAGAATTGGTTTAGAATACAATTTAAAAACTTTAAAGGTAAGGGGTTTACAGCTGGCTTCCATTGCTGGGTGCCAAAGCCTACTGGATGGCTTGCTGTCCAGTTTACAGCAGACTGGTCCAGATTACAGTGTTACTGAGCCTTGTACAGTGCAAAAATCCCGTTAGTTCCCAATTCCCTGTGTGTGTTCCAGTTCTGCCAGTAACTCATTCTCAGCAGGGCTGAGGCAGCAGCTCCATAGGGAACTTTGCAGGTGCTGGTGCCTGCACAAGTTGCCACTGTGGAGCCAAGTCTGCTGGTGAGAGGTCTTCACATAACAAGTTCAGTTTATCTCCTGCGCCGAACTAATTAGAAGCAATAAAGCTGAGCACAGGAGGGGATGATGTGCTCAGCTGTCTTTGTGTCAGGACCCTCTACTGCTGACATGAGACCCTGTGGAACAACAGGTGGAGTCAGTTAATGCTCACCACGGTCCCAAATAAGGTCCATGAGGGGATTTCAGTTCATTGTAGCGGGGTGGAATAATAGAGTTGTCTGCACTGCCTCATGCTGAAGAGTCGAGTCAGAAAGTTGTAGTCAGGTGCTGTGTATCTCAAAGGGAGCACATGTTAGTTAATTTGTAACAAAATAAATGAACAAGCTTGTTTGTGAAGATACTTCAAATGCCTTTGTTTCCATTTGAAAAACTCTATTACATAGAGAACAAAAGCTAGAGCAGGATTTTAATTATAATATGGAATTCAATGATAGGAGTTATGGTCAGCACTTCTATATAACTCTGAATTTCTTTTCTTAATGCTCAGCAGTGACCAAAGTGGCATCAATTTGGTTATTGCAAATCAAGCTAAAAGAATTATTTCATGCTTCTACTTAAAATGATTTTTATAAGTCCAGTATTTCCTTTAAAATTATTATTATTGCCACCCCAGTCTTTTATGAACCTTTGGCATTGCCTAAAATGATTATCCGCCTGCGGGAACAACTTGCCTTTATAGCCCTCTCTAAAATATTACTCTGTATTGAGCTAAAGCCTCTGTAAATACATGTTTTGACCTTCAAAGAAATACTGCTGTCTTATCACAGAAGCCTGACTATTCTGAGTTGAATGCTGTGACTGCTCTTAATCACTTGTTCTCTCTCCTAATGTGCCATTATCCTGTTTATTGCTGTGTGCGGAGCTGAGCCTCTCCGTGGCACTTCAGCAAGTGGCTTACTCAAAGAGTCGCAGTGTTCAGGGTGTAATGAGCATTAATGATATTAATGACAGAGCAGGTGAGCAAACCCTCCACATATTTTTCTGTCGGACATGCTCCTGGTTCAGTCAAAAAGCGTGCTGTGCTGCAGAGTGCTTTGCTCTCTTTCTTGGCTGCACACAAACTTGCCATCAGTTAAGTAATGTTTTGGATGCATGAGCTCCTTTGGTGGTGCAGAGGTGGGAAGTCATCCTGGGCTGGTGTCAGACATTACTGGAGTGAGAAGTGGATGCTTAGGTGAATGTGGGAATGGCGTGATCAGATGGTTTTCTGACTGCAGTGAAGGCTCTTAATTTTGTTTGTCTGCTTTTCACTGAGAAATAGGTCTTGGTTTTGCCAGTCTTCTGAAGTTGATGAAATGAGGAAAAAAGGAAAATACAATTACTGCTTTTTCCTGCTGACTTTGAGTGTTTCTGCTGCTTACTCAGGTAGCTCTGCCAACTCACAGTGGTTCTGTCTTCTGATTAAAAGGAGCTGGATTCTTGTTTTGTCTTTTTGGTCTTGCTAGGCATAATTTGGGACAAGAAACTGCTGTCCTCAGGATGTTTGCAAAGTTTTACTGAACCTTGCATGCTTAAAGTTGCAAATGAATCTCATCTGTAAAGGTCAAGCAACTTTTCAGTTCCTAAAGCAATTCCCTTAAGCTGTGGCTGTGACAGGTCTTCAGTCATCATTTCTGAACACCTCCAGAAAGACTCCAAGAACTCCACCTCCTACAGAGGTTGAGAAGAAAATCCGAGTTTAGATTTGTTTTACAAGGTTTTACAAATACATCTTGAACTTCTGGTAGTGCAGATGGTTGCTATCTCCTATGGATGAAATGGAGAATGATGTAAACCTGTTCTGTTGGTGGTTGCACTGTCAGCCCTGCACCTTGACTTGTGTGTGTATTTCTCATACCACTGCATCACTGTTACTCAGAGTGGGGAAGGTGAATGGGCAGTAGCATGGGGTTATTGTTACGCTGACGTGCAGTACCCACACCTATTTTTAATGGTTAGTCCCAGTGGCACCCAAAAAACTCACTCAGCTTTTCAGAGCACTCGCACACTGAAGATGCAGATTTTTTCCTAAAATAATATTTGATATTTCTTGGCCGTTGGTTTAATCAGCTTTTGCGTGTTGCACCGCGGAGATGCATACAAACATGGAGCTAATGAATTCTACATGCAAATTTCTGTGCTACAGGAAAGCTTTAAGTCCATTCTGTTCACTATGTTGGTGCAGGTATTCCATGGGCAGTCTGACTTTTTGAAGGTCTGAGGTTAGGTTTCCCATTAAAGTCTTCAAAATGTACCTGCAGAGAAATCAGCTTCAAGAGCTTTTTGGAGCACAAAGGTGGTGGTGCTATCCAGGATACGACATGTTGCCATGTTGGATGTCATCCAAAGGTTTCATTCACACAGCTTGTGCAGTCCTCAGCAACACAACTCTTTCAGAAGTGGCCTCTGTGGGGTTTCTGCAGCCATGACTTCTCATGCTGGTCTCAAGCTTTCTGCTTCTCCTCTTTCAATCTCTGAATGCCTCTCGAGCTGTTTTAATTGGGGTTGTGAAACAGTGACTGAAATTAAATCAGCCCATAACTTTTGAAGCTTTCAATTCTTCCCATGTTTTGGGGGTCATATACAAGCCTCAAGGCCATTCTAGCTGCTCCTTAGGTGTTTTGGCAAAAGCACTCCATGTACACTGACATTGATGCTTGTGGAGATAGGACAAGGAGGAGAAGTCAACTGCTTTCTCCAGCGTGGCTCAACCGTCCTGTTTCCCAAAGCTTTCTCAAGTGCTCATGTCTGGCTGTGGCTTGCCCCAGCAACTGCAGCAGGAGGATTTGAGCAGAGGCTTGGACCAGGTGCCCTGTTCCAATGCAAATTTCTCTCTGTCACTCTAGTAACTTTGAAGGACTTTGGGCCTGAGTTAGCCTTGCTGCTGGGAACCTCTCCTTTGTAAGCCAGTGGTGGGATTTGAGGGTAGCTGTGCAGTGTTTATGTATGAAGAGTTTTAGCGGTCAGTGAATTCATTTCAAGGTTTGGTGTTCTAAATACTGAACCTCTGCAGTAGAGGCTGGTGGCACCTCTGCAGCTTCTTTGTGCAGAAGGCATGTCTTTGCTGTTCGTCTCACCCAGAGCCATGCAGGTTAGCGAGTCTTCTCTGACGTGAAGGAAGTTGTAGCCATTTATTTTTCAGTCTAATGGAACACAGAAATTACAAGCTGTAGCATGCAGCTTAATCTTGCCACGAGGCAGAGTGCTGCATATTTTGTCTTCCAATTTATGCATGCCATGCCTTTTTATTAAAGGCAAAAGAGCAGTTGACAGGATTTCTTCTGAGGACTTGCTTTGGCCATACTTAGCAGCTAGCCAGTGCATTGCAATATAGAGTAAAATGACTAATGGTAGTTTCTTTACCATTCATACCAACCACCTCTGAAGTGTGAGGACAGAGTTATGGGCTGTCCTCTGTGTATCAAGCAGGAGAGGAGAGTGAGTTGGCTGGTTTGGTTTTAACCCCACAGATGACCCCCTTCTGGAAGTATTTCCATTGCCATTCTGAGATGCAGTGAGGACTGGAGCAGTGGTTGGGCATCTGTGCTTGGTCAGGCCTTTCCCAGAAACGGCTCTTTGCCGCTTTCTTTTCTCTGTTCCTCCTTGTATTATAACTTTGAATTGTCTCTCTGTTGTTGCAGTGTGCAGAGGAGTGAATGCCCCATGTTGTGTTAGTGCCTGTCTGCCATGCTGGCCTGTCTGCCAGGACCAGGTGACCTCTCCTTTCAGCTTCTTTCTTACACGCAGATGAACACTGGACTTCAGAAATGTGAGTGACATTTTGTCTGCAGGATGTGGTTAACTGTTAAATCTGGCTGTGGTACAGCTATGACATAAACATTTAGGATAACAGTGGAAAAACTACTTAATGTTAGAGTCTTTCTTTTGTTGTGCCTTCAAGGCATCTATCAGTAATGGCTCTGAGAAATCACTATGGAGGTTCACATGTGCGCAGCAAGCTCTTCCCCATTCCTGGCTGTATAAAAAATGCAAGTGAGGTTTCTGTGAGATTCATGCCTCTTTGCTGAAAACATTTTGTGCTACAAGTGTGCTAGCTGACTTGCTTCTTAACACAACTTTTTCCTAACTCTTTCTCACTTCCGTTCATTTAATTACTCATAGACACCAATAAAAGTTGGATCAGGCTAATGCATGCCTTTTGAGGTCAGCAACTCTGTTCTACGTACCTGGGGCATATACTGCAAACATTAGCAATCTAGCCCAAATTACTCAAGTTCAAGGTTTCTGTCTTCTTCCTAATGTCTCTTTGGTGCCTCTGAAAGTATGGCTGCAGAGTACTCTGATAATTCTTTTTGATAACTTCAGTCACTTTTGATAGTTGTGCTAGTATTTTTAAGAGCAAGTTATCCTTAGGAACTTAGGTTTACTGGCTAGAGATTTTTTTAAATCTTACTCTCTCTCTCCAGTTTATCACTGAAGTTGTGCATTAGTTGTTCAGCTGAAATTTCAGAACTACCAAGGTTTCTACATAAGATGTGTGCACTTGGTTTGTGGGGCTATGGCCTCTCTTTGTATAAAATGTTAATTGGGAGATCTCCATGCCCTCAGTTTGCTAATGGACTTGTTGCTCTTTGAAACCAAGTAATTCACAGTGCAACAATAGCTAAATTGTTAATAAGTTAAGGCTTGTGATGCTACAAAAAACAGGTAAGATAATTTTGCCGTTAAGGATGACATGCTCAAAGTCCTGGTTCTGCTGGAAGCAAGTGCTACTTGTTCACATCCACTCATGTGCTCCTGCACAGCATTCGTGTATTCTTTATGCTGACTTGACATGCTTGGTCAATATAACAACACTTTCAGCAATAGTTAAAAGCTCTTTTTTACGAAAGGTAGCATGAAACTGGGCATTCCCCTCTTTGCTCTTTCCCATTTCCAGTCTGAGCTTTGCTGTCTGACCCATACTTATTCAGAAGGTAGGCAGTTGTGGAAAGAATGTGCCAAGGTCCTTGCATTTTGTAACATTTCTTTGGTGAATGGGAAAGCTCAGTTCCAAAATCAAATTGTTGAGGTTCACATGAGGGTAGCTGTGCATAAATCAGGTATTTGCTAATTACACATTGACAAGACAACATGCTGATACATGGGCAGTTCCTTCACTTGGTGGTACCTGATGCTGTTTCTGAGAACTGCTTATCCCCATGCTGAAAATGTTGCTGTATCCTGCTTAGTGAAGGGCTTCAGGTACTGTGTTTAAGGGAATTTAGGACATAAAGTAGCTGGCAGACACTGGCTGGCAGTAGTAATGCTCAGCTCTTCCAGTTTCCTCTGATTTAGATGGAAAATGAAACTGCTCCTACAGCCCTCGCTCGCCCCTGCTTGCAGATGTGTGTAAGACTAATTGGTGCATTTCTGTCCATACTGGATATGCACAAGTAGTCTAGCCCCTGGCCAAAGGAAAGCTTAGTTAATGAGCATTTTTAATGAACAGTGACTTGTGACTTTTGATGGGGGGTGGGAAGCAGGCTTTAATAATAGTGCTATTGCTCTTACAAAAGACACAGAACTCCACATGGTAGCTTATATTCAGGCTAACAGTGTTTGTATTCATAATTTTTCAGTGGCGTTTTCTGGGTTAGACTTTTTATTACTGCTTAAAAATCCACATTAGCTTGATTATTTTTTTCTCCTATTTTCAAATGAGGCATTTTTCTTAAAGGTGGTCTGTGCAGTAGGAGGTTTGTAGATTAATATGCACATATTTTTTCCTTTAGAAATTGATCGCTACAGGACTTCCGATTTCAGTATTTGAATTTGAATTCCAACCTGCATCACTGGAAAGGCTGACCCTGAAATTCATCCTTATCTATGCAGGGGATTTCTCACTAACTCATTATTGATATTCTCTCCTTCATCTCAGTCACTCCAGTATAAAACTGAGCAATCAGTCAGGACCCTTGAGGCAAGACTGTTGGCAGTGTCTGCAGCTGCTGTTGGACATAGCAGCAGTGCACCAAGGCCTGTTAGAAGAAGGGTGAATTTCATGGCAGTGGTGCAAAGTCAAGGTGAAAGGAGCTTCTTGAAGAAGATGACAAAAGGGACAAAAGAGAGAAGAGCAGGTTGAGACTGAATATCAGGTGATCAGCTAAATCAAGTCCTTTCTACGGTTGAAGGCTCTTTTCTGTGAAGCCTGTAGGGAAATTGCTGCAGTTAGAGATTTTTCTGCAGAAGATGAGCACAGCTGTTTTTCACTTGTCCAAGCATGGATGCTCTCGTTAGGATTGGAATCCTGAAAGCCTGCTTGTATTTTGTTTAATGTTAATGAAAATTTAGCCATAGGCAGTTTTAAAAGCAGGGAGGTTTTAAAAAGCCATAACGTGAAATGTGCTTAAAAGATGTTACAGTCGTGCTGAGGTGAGGCAGAGAAATATATCTCAGTTCATGATAAAAATAGCTCCAGTGGTAAGATGCACACAGGAATGTGACCAGATGAATTGGTTGCCACCAATTGCAAGAGTGTGAACTTGCAGCTCACCAATTGATGGGGGTAATTGCTCGTATGCACAGCTTTACCTTACAGTAAACTTGAACTAATTACTTCTCAACAAAAGTATTCTGCCTCGCAGTTACTATTAGGTAGCTTTGTGGACCTCATCCCATTGTTTTCTTAATGTGGCTCATTCATTTGCCATCCACTTCATCATTTTGTGGCCAGATGCAGAATTCTTGCACTTGCACAAAAATAATGAGCATATTCTAATACCAGCATTTTCTTATGTCTGTTCTAGCTGGTTTTCCATTCACTTAGTACTACACCTAATTGTTCTTTCCTGATTTATAGGATATAGGTTTGGGATATCCAAACTCTTGCTTGCCCCATAATGCCTTTCTCCTAATTTTTTGCTGCCTTAATTTTTACAGTCATTAAATCTTGCCTGTGGAACTACCAGCAAAGCACATTTTAAGCAGCACATTGAGGCACTCAGATATACATCACCTTCAGGCCTGAGTAGAACGGCTGAGTTAGTCCACAAAGAAAAGGAGCATAATCCTGGCTGTGTGCAAAATGGGTGCTGTTGGAAATGATGGTTGGTTTCAGAAGATCCTGCCCATAGGGTTTAAAAGATGGTTTTCTATTTGGTGGGATGCCAAGTTTGATGTTGGTGCGTCATCTTAAGTTAAACTGAGGGATTATTTTGTTTTATGAGAGGAAGGAATTCTCCCAGATTTGGGATTACAGATGAATTGTAACTGATAGCTGCAGCCTGTTCAAACATTGGTAGTTTAGCTGCTTTCTAAAAGTTTCCATCACGGTTCCCATGTAACAGAAAAGTAGATGTTTGGGTAGAAAAATATTTAGTATATCTTTTCAGTGTTTATATTTACCAGCTAATTTTCTGATATGCCTATAGGAATGTAAACCAGGCTGGGAAATTTTGGTGGTAAAGATATCTTAACGTATCTGCTTAATTTTTATTCTGACAATAAAAGCTTTATATGACAATGGTCATAAATGTAACCTACACCATACTACAGACAGGTGTGGGTTCCTTTGTCTGTTGTGTTTTTTCTCTGATTTGTGGTGAGTCACAAGGGTCATCTCTTGGGGAAGACACAGAACTTAAGGACTGTGAGCAGTGCTAAAAGTAAAGGTTGGGAGTTCATGATGGCCTTGGCTGTTGAAGCAAGGTGGTACTGGCAGATGTCGTTCAGAGGCTGTTCTCTCTATGAGGAGCATAGCAGCTCACTCAGAAGGACAGACATAAGCCACCTACCTGCAGTAACAGGTACAGGGATATGAACAGGAAGGATGTTTGGGTCAAATATGCATTTCCTTTGATGAAGAGAAAGGGTGATATGTGCCAGTGTTAGGGCAGCACAGTGAGTAAGAGTATAACAGTGCTGAGGCACATACTGTGCTACAGATGCAAGACAACCTGCTTGCAAAGCTTCTTACTTCACAAAAGATATTTTTACTATAATTATCCTTTCTTCTTGTATCCATTCCACTTTCCATTTTCTGACCCTTACTTTCTGAAAGTGAGTGCTCTTAAAGCAGTGCTGCCTTCCCTCACCTGAGAAGATGGGAGGCTGCAGCATGCAAAGACAGAGGTGACTGTTAGTCATGTATTCAGGAGTTTTTTGGAAGCAACGTGCTTAAACGAATGCAAGGTGGATTTTCAAGAGGAAGAGCTGTTTGCCTGGGAACGTGGAGCTCTGTGCTGGAGCATTAGATTTCCTTGGGTCAGGTGTGAGGCTGGGGTGCTCCTCAGCTCTGGAGGAGCTGCCTGCTGCGTTTCTCTCATTCTCTGCCCAGCAGCAGATGCCATGGGGATGCTGAAATGTTTAGCAAAAAGGGTGGGTGTTTTTTCCCAGTGAACTGTGTGCAAGAAGGGGGGAGGGGAATTAAGCAAAAGCAAGATCAATTGTCGAAGGATCAAGCCATTATTTGAAGATTATAAAATCACTTCTGAAGCAGTAGTCCCATAGAAGTGAAGCAGGGTAACAAACCAACTCTCTGCTTGAAATATGATTAACAGCTAGAGAGGTGTAACCGTTTCCCTAGATTTCTGAAGTTCTTTCCAGAAGCAGTTTGAGCTTGTGGGCAAGGTAAATCCAGTAAATTGCAGCAAGTGAAACCACACCCCTGTCTCCAGAAGTCTTTCCTCTGTGTCTGGGGAGTAACATGTTTTTAATCTTGTGAGGTAATCATGTGATTTTGCTGTATGATAGGAGGATGTTGTCCTTAGCAAGGTGCCACATGGAAAATTCAGCTTCAGAAATAATTGCAAGCCATAAAATAATGCATGCGTGGCCTCCTTCCATTTGCTAAGCTTGGACTGATGAGGACTTCCTAATGGACAAAAAGACACTCAAAGTGCTTTCAGATGTCAGCGCCTAGAAAAGAACTTGGATATGAGTGGAGCCTTGAGCTGAAGTGCTTTCATATGTGCATTGGGTTTGCATGGCAACGTTTGGATAGCAGAAAGGGGGCTACAGGGGTGACTTCTTTCAAAAGCTGCTGGAAGTTTCCCACTTGTCTGATGGAGCCAGTGCCAGCAGGCTCCAAGACAGACCCACTGCTGGCCAAGGCCAGGCCCATCAATGATGGTGGCAGTGCCTCAAGGATAACATATTTAAGAAGGGAGAAAAAAACCTGCACAACTGTAGCTGGAGAGAGGAGTGAGATACGTGAGAGAAACAGCTCTGCAGACACCAGGGTCAGTGAAGAAGGGAGATGAGGTGCTCCAGGAGCCAGAGCAGAGATCCCGTGAACGCCAGGGCGAGGCAGGCTGTTCCCTTACAGCTAATGGAAGTTAACAGTGAAGCAGATATCCACCTGCAGCCCATGGAGGACCCCAAGAGCAGGAGGATGTCCAAAGGAAACTGTCAAGGGGAAACCCACCCTGGAGCAGGTTCCTAGTAGGATTTTTGGCCCTGTGGAAGAGACCCAAGCTGAAGCAGTTTGTGAAGGACTCACGTTGGAGTACTTCATGGAGGACTGTCTCCTGTGGGAGGGACTCTGTGCTGGAGCAGAGGAGGAGTGTGAGGAGTCGTCCCCCTGAGGAGGAAGGAGTGGCAGAAACAGTGGGTGATGAACTGACCATAACACCCATTCCCTGTCCCTCTGAGCTGCTGGCAAAGAGGAAGTAGAGAAATCAGGAGTGAAGTTGAGCCCAGGAAAAAGGGATGGGTAGAGGGGAAGGTGTTTTTAAGATCTGGGTTTATTTCTCCTTATCCTACTCTGATTTTGATTGGTAATAAATTAAACTTATTTTCTCCAAGTCGAGTCTGTTTTACCTGTGACTGTTTATTGTTGAATGATCTTCCTGTCCTTATCTCAACCCACTAGCCTTTTGTTGAATTTTTTTTCCCCTGTCCAGCTGAGGAGGGGAGTGATAGAGTGGCTTTGGTGGGCACCTGGTGTTCACCAGGGTCAGCCCACTGCAGTATGGTTCACATCTCAGCATTACACAGATTTAGTGTTTAATTCATCACTTTCTTATTTTGAATTACACAGTAAAGATTCTGAGAATGGCTTGAGGAGCCTTGGGGAGGCAGCCTTAAATTAGGAGAATAGAAACTAGACCACCACTGCAAGCTGTAAGAAATATTGCAAGCTGGAGACAATTCGATATTTCTAGCATGTTAGCTGGCTTTGTCCAATTATAAATGTACTCTGATGAAAACACTGGTTTTATTTGCCTCCTCTAGGCCAGATCTTGCCTTAAACTGAACTGGGGCTTGTGTTGGTCACCAGGTAATAAATGAGGTACCTAGTACATGATCTGCTGGTCTGGGAAGATGAGGTTCTTGCCTCTTGAGTCTTTGGAGATTTTCTACCCTTGTAGTGCAACTGTCTTGCCTTGAGGTTGATCCCTTGCTTGCCAGAATCATTATTGATGAATTTCCTTTCTCCACAGGGGACACTACACAGAAAATGAGATCTGCACAGTATCCTACCCCAGCAGAATTGGATGCTTATGCTAAGAAGGTCGCCAACAATCCACTGACTATAAAAATTTTTCCAAACAGCGTCAAGGTTCCCCAGAGGAAACACATACGCCGTACTGTGAACGGACTTGATACTTCAGGCCAGAGGTACAGTCCCTACCCCTCTCAGGCCACCACGAAAACAGGCCTCCTGGCGATAGTCAAATCTCCAGCGAAAGGCATTATCAAAGACTTTGACGGGACTCGTGCGCGCCTTCTGCCAGAGGTGATGATGAACCCCCCTTCCACCCCGTACGTTGCACCTAGCACTTTAACCCATCCCCAGGCGCTTGCTCGCCAGCAGGCTCTCCAGCATGCACAGGCTTTGCCGCACCCCCAGAGCATACCGCAGCCACAGACTTTGCAGCACCCTCAGGGTATACCACAGCCACAAAGCTTACCGCACCCTCAGGGTATACCGCAGCCACAGGCGCTGCAGCACCCTCAGAACATGCAGCAGCCACAGGGCTTGCCGCATCCTCAGACCATGGCACACCAGACTCTGCAGCACCCCCCGACCCCTTTGCTGCAGCCGGGTTTACATGGAAGCAGAAAGATGCCGGATGCAGACGCACCGCCGAATGTGACCGTGTCTACCTCAACCATTCCCCTCTCTATGGCTGCCACCCTGCAGCAGAACCAGCCACCAGACCTGAGCAGCATTGTGCACCAGATTAACCAGTTCTGCCAGGCCAGAGCTGGCATTAGCACTACCTCAGTGTGCGAGGGACAGATTGCAAACCCCAGCCCTATAAGTCGCAACCTGCTTATCAATGCAAGTACCAGGGTATCTACTCACAATGTCCCTACACCCATGCCTTCCTGTGTAGTAAACCCTGTTGATCATGCTGCTGCTGCTATTCCTCCTGCCTCTGTTAATGTGCCCATGGTGAATATTAACAGGGTGCCGGCTGCCTACCAGAACGAAATCAAATCGGTTGCGTGGAACCAGCACCAGCTTGCACATCTGCAGCAAATGTGTGGGGATGCTGCTGGGCCTGCTGGACTTGCAGGGAAGCTCCCTCAGAGAGAGATGGCAGGGCAGAGTTTTCCCGGTAAAACTTCAAACTACCCTCAAGAACTGTGCATGGGCCAGTCATTCAGCTTGAAGCCCCCCATCGAGAAGCCCACACCTTCTCCACCTGTGAATGGTTTGCAGGGACCCTTGCCATACACCAACGGGCACTATTTCCAGCCCATCTGGAATAACATTCTGCCCACACCCAACAGTGACAGCTCTGGGTCCCAGGACCTCGCCATGCCTTTCCACGGGGGACAGCCAGCAGGAGCACCACTAGATTGTGCAGGAGGAACTCATTACAGAGCTGGAGCTGGCCCATCCAGCCAGAATAATGTGATGCAGACCATGGATTACCTAAGTGGGGACTTCCAGCAGTCCTGCTTCAGAGATCAGAGCATGGCCGTGCTGGGAAAAGTCCATCGGCCTTCCATGAACCGAGCACCTGAACCAACTGATAGTCGAAATCTTCATATTCAACACCCAGGGTATAGATAGGCTGCAGTCACTTTCACAGACAAAAATTACAGGTTTAGTCTTAATTTTAATTAATAACCAAGGTGTTTTTAACTTGCAAACTTGTGTGATCATTATAGTAACCATTGGAAGAAGACATACTGTATATTGAAAAGCTTTGCTTACATGTTATCTATCTCTTTTGTGCATCAAATATTTAACAATGCCTTTTGTGTCAAAGAATTTCATTACACTACTTCACGCCACAGCTGTTTCCTCAGTGCAGAATCCCCTTTGTGCAGCTTTTGCCTTCTGCTTTGTAGCTCCTTGGTGGACTGATGTTGAGTTGCTGCAGGGTTTCACAGTTGCATCTGTTCTGTAGCTCTGTCAAGAGCAAGGTAGTGTAGCTGCTTAAATTTCCATCTCAATTTCCTCTGAAGATTAAGAGCAACAGAACTTGTCAGGAAGCAGGGCTTATTTTCAGCTTGAAAGCCCATTTCATTAATGCATTAAACATTGACCATTTGCACTGTCTAGAGGCCTACTTAATTGAAAAAGAAGCCTATGTTTGAAAAGAGCTGCTAAGGGTATGTATTTAGACATTCATATAGGAAGAAGCTTTTCAGCTGTTTCTTTCTGAGACACACACGTTTGTCATTTAGGCTTTGTCCAAAGTCAGAAGTCTCTGGCAGGTTTCTCTGAGATACTTTTTTTGGCAGACATGGTATGGAGGAAAGGGATTGGCAGTTTTAGGACATAGGCAGCATAGCTGCCATAAGTAACTGCCTTTTTTCTGTGTCATGTTTCCCTTCCCTGCTCCCCTTCTGCCAGTGTAAGAGCTAACTTTGTCTGAACCCCTTGCTGCTAGGAGTCTGGCTGTCCTGATACGAAGGGAATCCAGACCCACTGACAACTCCAAAAAGGGTTCATCCACTTCTCCAGTAGCTAGAATTTATTTCAGTGCGAGGAGATGTAACTGGAGCTTGTCTGTGGTGCAGTGGGCAGGCATCTGGGGAGAGTGGCACAGTCCCACTAAGGCAGGAGAGAGACTGTTGATCTGAATGAATTTCTGCTCACCAGCCACTGTAGGGCCCAGGACCCTGTGTTTGTCTCCATCCAAACGCCACAGTCCTTCTCTCTGGGAATTAGTGAAGCTATTTATAACATCCCTTTTTCCCAGGGTCTTGGTGCCTAACTCCTTCTGTTCCTTTCCCACATCACTTCCAGCAGCTAAGTTGAGCTGGTGACCACACAACACTAATGACTGGGTAACCTCAGCATCTCCTTCTCCTCAGTGTACCCAAACATACCTTTCCTTTCTCACAGCCAAATTTGTTGTAAGTAGAAATTTCCTCATCTCTGTTAATGAGACTAATACTTGAACATAATGATCACAATCAAGTTTGGAAATTAAAAAAAGAAAAAGAAAAAATAAATGCGTTGATTCTTTCTATGTACACTGGCTAAAACTATTGCTCTACACTGTAACTTTTAAGTGTAATATTTCTGTATGAATGTCGCCTGGTAGTGTGGGTTTGAGTAGCATTGTGTATGGGTGAACCCACTGGCCTCCCTCGCAGCCCCTGGAAAAACAAAGCCTTAAGTATTTGCTCCTTGAACTTTCCTTAATGAGCATGGTTGAAAATCTTAAAAGACATCATACAAAATTGAAAAAAAAAAGAGGAAAAAAAAAAAGGAAAAAAAAAAAAAACCCCACAACTTCCCCCCCCCTCCCCCCAAAAAAAAATACCAAGTTTTGAAGTGATGTCCTAGTTGGCTAGAGATTCTTAAAATTTTTTCATAAATGGAAAATTTAGAAGAACATTTATTTGTATTTTTTTAATTTAGATGTGTAGTCCTGGGCTGTAACAAATATTTAGGTTTCAAAGCTTAGCAGAGTGCATTCTCTGACTCTTCGCATAACTTAGTACACTTATATCATGTCATTATTTAAATTCTTTTAAGTGTACTATAAACCGTTCTATAGTGGGAACTCTTTAGCAAAGTTAAGCAATTTGACTAAAGAGGGATTAAATTATGTGTTGGCTTGTGTTGCCTTATATTTAAAAAGGAAAAATTGCCTGATTGTGTTATGCCAAATGATAGCAACATGAAGTCCTAATTTATTGTTCATAATCGTATTCCTGCAGTCTTTGTGAAAACTGGTAAATATACAGCTATATGAAAGAACAAAAATCCTGAGGCTTTTCATGCAATATTTTTCTAAACACATTCTCTTGGAAGCCAAGGTTTTGGAGGCAGGTCTGAGGCTGCTTCCTTCCCTCACAGCCTCCTGCTGTCCCACTCCCCCCCCATTGTCCCAATCCCCCCTGATCAATCTAGGGCTGTGCTGTGACTGTAACCTCTCCTGACCAGTTCCTCACTGTAAGGTGTTCTGCCACCTGAATACAGACCTTTTTACTAAATAAACCATTACCATCTCCTCTGTTCAGTAGCATGCTACAAATCTCAACCCAGACTGTTACTAAAAGGTGATTTATTTTTTTTGCTTCTGAGAGAAAGACCGAGCAGGGTCCTGTGTTGTGGTGCTTGTAGAGGTGGTCTCAGTGCCCAGGAGGTGTTGGCATTGGCAGCACGCTGTGACTTGTCGGGGGTGGTTGCAGAGAGA
This sequence comes from Galbula dea, assembly GCA_013399015.1. NCBI lineage: Eukaryota > Metazoa > Chordata > Aves > Piciformes > Galbulidae > Galbula > Galbula dea. Next base: position 390,262 of record VWZX01003366.1, on the reverse strand, counting down.
GCCACGACCTCTGAGGCTTTACCCTGAGAAACAAAAATACCTCCTGAGACTCATCCAGGTGGGACATTGCTTGAAAACTAGAACTCATTTTACTATTAAAATATACTGAAATATTTCCTTTTGTTCTAGGAGCGAGATTTTTTTTCTTTAAACCAACCCTTTCCACTTCTGCAGCAGCCTGCTGTTGATGGGCTCTCCTCCCTTCTCCTTTCCCACCACATCTTTAAAAACAAACACTGACCTGCTTCATACCCAGGTACAACTTTAGAGAGCAGACACTGAACACACTGCATAGGCATCTGGCATGGGGCTCTGAACATGGCACTGTCACTCACCAAGATGATGAAGGGAAGAGCAGATGAAGCATAAGGCAGAGGCCAGTGCTCTGCTGTGCGGCAGGATCACAGGGCAGAAATAAGAGTAACCTAAAGGCTGGGGACATGCTTTTGCAATGGGCTCTCTCCAGTGCAGATTGTCACCTGCCTTTGGGGCTTACACCGCTGCTCCCATCACAGCACCTGGATTGCCTGCCTGTCTGTTCATCTGCAGTTCAGCACCTTCCTGAGCTCCAATTCCAGCACAAAGCTTCTGTTAGAATCATAGAATCATTTAGGTTAGAAAAGGCCTTTAAGATCATTGAGTCCAACCACTAACCCAGCACTGCCCAGTCACCACTAAACCGTGTCCTTCAGCACCACATCTACACATATTTTGAACACTTCCATGGATGGTTACTCAACCACTTCCCTGGGCAGCCTGTTTCAGGGCTTGTCAACCCTTTTGGGGAAGACTTTTTTCCTAATATCCAACCTAAACCTCCCCTAGCACAACTTGAAGCCTTTTCTTCTTTCCCTGTGAGTTGTTCTTGAGGAGAAGAGATTGATCCCCACCTCTCTACAACCTTTCAGGTATCTGTAGAGAGCAAAAAGGTCTCTCTAGTGGATCTGGGTACTTGCAGGAAATGGTTCTGCTTTTAAAGGAAGGAGTAAGGGATTTTCATGTGTTTTCCCAAACCACTTACACTGCCTTATCAGCACTGAAACCTGTCCCTTTTCTAGTACTACACAGATTTAGCAGAATATCATTATTCTGATGATTCCTTGTGGCTTGCTTGCCAGCCAGAGGTGGACATTGGTCCTAAGAGGGATAAACATGAAAATGGCATATACCCACGAGGAAGCTTCTATGTCTGACGTGTCTTGTCTTTTGAGCAGAAGCTTTGAAGCTGTTAAATCGCAAGCCCAGTTTGTTACAGCCCAAAGTTAGCATTTTATAAAGACACTTGAGAATTTTCTTTAAGCTTATGATGTGAAAGTTGTCTCCGTGGGACTCAGCCGCAGAAACCAAACAGAAATGTTTGCTGGGGATCACTGGGGAGAGAACTGGGAATTGCTGCTGTATTTCATTAAACCACAGACTGGTTATAAATGCTGCTGCTTGTGTGCTATGGGTATGGACAAGACATTTTTATTACTATTTCTTTATTTTTGTCCACAGGAAAAATAAAAACCAAAAAGAGAGAAAGGACCTGGTCTCTCTGCCCCTTCTGCTGGTTTCATGCAGTGCAAGTGCATAGGGCTTGCATGGCTGTGGTCAGTGGCATGGGGAGCCACAGGGCGGGTTTGTCCCAAAGGAAATTTTGAGGTACAAATGTGCCAGGCACAGCCTGGCTGCCCTTCTCCAATAAAAGCACCAAGAAGGTCTGGGAAAACAGCCAGAAAGGTGTTGAAATAATGATTTAAAAAAGGAAGAGGAGGAGTCAAGGACGTGGTTTGCATCCTTGTCAATGTGACCTTCCATACTGTTAACAGTGTTCCTCAGATACTAAGAAATATATATGGCTCCCCACATGCATTTCCAGGCATCTGGGCTTTTCCAGTTTTTCCAATTTCCAGGAAACTGAGCAGCTTAGCCTAACTAAGCTTAGCTGGGAAGAGCTCTGTTTTCCCAGGGGCACTACTGCTTCCTGGCTCCGACCTCCAGAAATGCTGTGCCCACAGTGACCATTCTATCCATCCGTCCTGGGAAGCTTCAGGATCCTCCACTCCTTTGACTTGGCATCACTGGAGCTCCTTTGGTATCTGGTTTCTTCCTCTGTCCCACACACAGGAGAAATTCCTTCTGCAAAGCTTCTTCAGAAGACTTTTTATCATATTTGCAGATGGTTAGACCTGTTTACTGGAGCAAAGAGCTGGGGCAGTAGTGAGCCAGTGGGGACTTACACATGAGCAGCTGCTGCTACCACTGAGGAGTCACCTGCAGCCACAGTTAACTATGCTGAAAGCTTCTGGCAGATGGCAGAGTAAGGTTCAACCTTTTTACTCTTCTCCTTTAAAGCCAAATAGGGTTTTCTTCCAAAGATTTAATTGCTGTGTTTGGTCTTTCCTTGTTGTGCTGAGGTCACTGTACCCTGGTAGGTGGTGGGAGGATGGGAATGTTGAGTTTGACCCAAGATAAGCTACATGCCAAAAACCAGCAGGACATTGTCTCGCAATGGAGGATGTTTGGAGAGAAGCAACTGCTGCAGGTGCTGCAAAAAAATATCAGAGCTGAAAAAAGTCCTGCTTGATGTGAGGGTCCTGGAGGGTCCACAGGGGTGGAACAGCCAATGGAAGGAGACACAATGAAGTCAGCTCCTCAAGTCTTCTCTGGAGGAGCTTGTGTTGGACATACTCCAGGAGCAGCTGCCTTTTGGATGTTCTTCCAGTGCTCAACAAAGCCAAATTGCAATAAAAAATTACTGGAGTATTTTATCTAATTAATTGAAGTTAATTTCAAGGCAATTGGATACAAACCGTTACCTGATCTGGGATGATTGCTAGCCTGAGATGCACTGAAACTGAAGGGGTGAATTCACACCAAAAGATTGGTCCAAACATAAACCCCTTTGCTTCACAACCCTCAAAGCCTTCAGTCCTGGAGAGGCAAAGGGCTGGGGAGGGATGGCAGCCCATCTGGGTGGGTGATAAAGGCTGTGCAAACCAGTTGTCTCCTGCATTTTCCTCATGATGTGTCTGGGTTTGCTGCCTTGGCTGAGAAGCATCAATTATCAGCACAAGTCAGGGAGCTAAGGATGAGTGGTAGAGAGCATGAGTTTTGCCAGAAATGCTCCCTGTCACCATCCCAAAGGTATCATAAAGTGTGAAGACAATTAGGGGTTAGATAAGGGCGGGTCCAGGGTGGTTAGAGTCTTAAACAAGCCAAGTCCAGCCCTGCCCTCCAGTATGGGGCTCCCTCCGTTTACAGGACACTTCCTAATGCTTCCCTCTCTGGCTGAGCATCCTGAGGAACATTGGTCAATGTCCAAGCCATGTTGGACTGATGGAGCAGGGAGGGAGCTGGCAGGTTCTGGGCCTCCAGAATAAATCTTCCACAGATTTCCAGGAAGTTTATTTTTAAACTAGATTTTTTTTTTTTTTTTAAGCTAAATTTAGTGGCAAATCGATTTTTCTCCCTCTCCCCCATGAATATATGAAGAGCATCACCTCCTGCTCTGCAGCCCAGGTCTTGAAGAGGGTTTACTCTCCCATTTTACGTGATCATGTGAAGGTTAAGAGGTGCTTCAAGACGTTGCTGACATTTCCAGCCAGGCTCTGGTTGCAAAGCACTGGGATGAACTGAGCTGTTGTGTTGAGTTTACCAGCACAGGGTGGAGTGCCAGTGCTGAGAGCTGCTGGAGAGCGGCACCTGATGGCAAAATTCACATCTGTCACTGGAGAGGGAAAAACAAAAAGGAAAAAAAAAAATATCCAAGCAGGGAAGGCAGGGGATTGTGGCTGGGTATCTGAGCAGGGGATGAGTCAGGGCAGGGTCACAGCCCCTGGATCCCTGAGTTTGTTCTCTCTCGTCTCCCAGCAGGGGATTTCTGTGAGCTGCCGAGCAGGCTTTCACCAACAGCATTTGACAGTAGCTGAAGCTTTTGGTTCATAAATAATCTATGGATTTCATTAATTTTTCTGAATGTAACTGGGGTGCAACAAGAGGCTGCCAGCACCCTACTGTACTGCCAGGCTGTACGTGTATGTGTGTATACACATAAATATATAAATAGAATATATGCAATAAATATAAAGTATATAAATAAAAAAATATATAAATAAATTGTATGCAGGGTGGGCAGAAGCTTTTACCCTTATCTAGGTCAGGCCATGTCAGTCCTAACCATGCATTAAGACTCTGTAAGAGAAACATAAAAAAATAAGAAAAGGGGAAAATGTGCTGTAGAGCAGCAGAGGTTTGGCACCACCATGAGCTGGCTCTAGGTAGCAGTGCATCCTGGTACTGGGTATGGGCATCAGTAGGGGCTGGCATTGATCACCAGTACAGGGTGGCACTGTACACAGAATTGGAGGGCATCAGGCACCAGTTTGGACTTGTACTTGGCTCCGGTGTAGGGCTGGCATCAAGCAATACTATGGGCTAACACTGTGCAGCACTATAGGCTAGTGTTGGGCAGCAGTATAGGCAAGAACGGGGCATCAGTAACGGCTGCACTGGGCACCAGTACAAGCAGGAGGCTCACCCCATTCCCCAGGGCCAGCAGGGCCCCTGATGCCACCCTCTCTCCCCAAATGCTGTTCTCCCTCCCAAGCCTGGACAGGGCCATGGGGGCTAGCTAATTAGGATCTAATTGTCTTAAGCTGGGGCAGCACTAATGCAATTGTGGGATTAGCCTGCAGATATGGTGCCCCCTCCCCTTGGCTGCTGGGGCAATTTGGGGGGGGGGGGCAGGAAACGCAGCACACATGCACATGGGGCCTGATCCAGCTTAGCCTCCCTCCTCCAAACTGCCCCACTGCTTGCAGCCCACCCTTACCTGCTACTTCTAGGACTGTAACTGCCCCAGTGGGATAGGGAGGTGACACAGGACAACAGCTCCCCTTCTGGGGCTGGTGACATCCCCCCCAGTACATCCCAGCTACCAGCGATTAACTGGCTCCATCTGAGACTGTCTGCTGCAGGCATGTGGGTCAGGAATTACCCCCCTGTGTGCCCCTAGCCCAGCCCTGGCTCTCCCTGTCGCCAGCACCCATGGCTGCATCACAAGCAGCCCCTCCTCCCAGAGCTAGCAGACACTGGGGACACAGAGTCTCCCCATCCTGTCCCTCCTCATTGCACAGGAAGGAGGTTCAGGCAGCAATAATAAATACAAGAAAAGTTTATTGAAAAAAAAAAAAGAGGTGGGGAGGGGTCAGCAAGCCCCAGCCCAGGGTAATAAATAACAACTGTGCTACAGGGGGGCACCAGCTTACAGAGTATGGCTCTAGGCAGTGGGGTTCCACAGGGAGCCAGCAAGGCTGGTGGGGGCTGGTGGGCACCCCAGTGAAGAGTTTGGGGGGGCCCAGCCCCCCCGCATCCCCAGGCACCTGAGAAAGGGCCACCCTGGGAGGAGCAGCTGTGGCTGCAGTGGGGTCCCAGCTCTGGGAGGGACATGAGGGAGCAGCCCATCTCTGCCCGAGAGCTGCCATCTGCAGACACAGCACTGTCACCAAGCTGGGGGCACCAGTTGCGGGCACAGGGCTCAGCACCATGTGGGCCACCACTGGGTAGGCACCCAGCTCACATCCTGTTCCCGCCCCTAGGGAACCAGGGCTCAAGCCAGGATTTTCTGGGGGATCTCCACTGAGGCTTTGATGAAGATAGCGTTGTCCCGCACGTAGTTCCGCTTCTTGATGTCCTCATGGGAGATAAACTTGGGGTAGCCGAAGCCCAGAGTGCTCTCATCCAGGGAGCTCCGCAAGGCTCCTGGCTTCTGGAAGTTTTTCCAGTTGGGATCTGGGTGGAAGGTCTCAGTGATGTGCTGAGGCTTGGCAAGCGAAGGGTCGCTCTGGTCCAGCAAGGAGAAGGTGACGCGGTAGGAGAAGGGCCACTCCAGCAGGTTGTCATACTCGCCTGGCAGTACACGGATGTAGACAGAGAGGTGGCTGCTCTCCCCGCTCCCGTTGCCATTGAGGAACGCCGAGACCTGGAGCTTGTAGCCGTACTTGTGAGTGTAGAAAGGGGGGCTGAAGAACTCATAGTTGCTGCGGGCTTTGGCTTCCTGCAGCTTGCGGGAGTAGTCAGAGATCTTCCAGATAAGAGTCCCGTCACTGCTCACCAACAGCTCCTCCATGTCCCGACGCAGCTCCAGGATCTCCTGCCGTTGCCGGCTGACCAGGGCACACACCATGCCCAGGTGTGCTTTGGTGCTCTCCTCCAGGTGCCGGCCCATGGCCAGCTTAGGGCACTGCAGGGACAGCAAGACTATCAGTAGAGGGAATGCCAGTTCCACAGGACAGTGTGGGGACGAGGGGTGGGACAGGACAGAAGGAGGATGGGAATGTCATGGAGATGTTGGGCCATCAGGATATTGGAGCAGGACAGTGCAAGGATGTCATAGGGACACAAAGGTGGCACAGGGACACGTGTTTGGGATGGCATGGGGACATTTGAGTGGCAAAGCAACACATGGGTGAGGCAGGACAAGAATAGTGACACCATGGAATCGCATGGATTGGACAGAGCAGAACAGGGATGCCACAGAGGATAGGACAGGTGCCCAGACGGAAGCAGTGTGGGAATGCTGTGAGGTGCAGGCATGCCATGGTGGGGCCAGCACAAGGATGCCAGGGCAGGATAGGCATGGGAACGGAAGCACAGGGCCACACTCACCCGGTGCTTGCAGCCAGCCTCCTTGAAGGGGCACAGCAACATGGCAGTGTTGCAGCTCTCCTTGAGGTGGGTGGGCACATCCTCCCGGGCGATGCTGGGTGTCCCACACTGGTTGGGGCAGGGCACAGGATAGCGGGGACACTGGTACTGGTGATTCTGGGGAGGGAGAGTGGTCATCAGCTGTGGCTGAGAGCCAGCAGGCTGAGGGTCCCCACTGGCCCCATCTCACCTGGATGGTATCAAAGACGAACTCCTTGGAGCAGTAGGTGCAGGGCTGGGTGCGTTTGGGGCACTCGGCCAGAGTGTGCTGAGACAGCAGCCGACGCATCATGCGGGCCCCACACTTGTTCTCACAGTACACGCTTTCCTGGGGACATGTGCCCTGGTGGCCCTGGGGACAGTGGCAGCATCATCACCCTCTGGCTGCCCTCACCAGCCACTCCTGCCAAGGGATGTGGCTGTTCAGCGCCCCCCATGGCAGAGCTGTTCCCCCACAGTGTCCTGCCAAGCTATCCCCATGGCCAGACTGTGCTTCATCCCAGTGTCATGCACTGTCCCTATGGGCAAGTCATGGCCTTGATGACATCCTCCATGCAGCCTCTGTTCCCATGGCCAGGCTGTGTCCCTTAAGATGATCTTCAGCCTATCTAGGTTCCCACACTTCAGCCCTACATTGCCTGCCACCCAACCTGGCTACACCTCCATGATACCCCTGGCAAGGACATGCCCCCACCATAACACTCCTGCCAGCTGTGTCCCCCAGTGTCCCCACTATGGCCATACTCCCTGGCATGGTGTCCCCCCTCCATTGCCCACCTCGAAGGCCTCCCCAGTGAAGTCACTGGCGCAGAACTCGCACTTGACCCGGCGCTTGGGGCAGCCATGCTGGACATGCTCTGGCAGGTCACGGCGGCTCAGCTTGGCACTGCACCGATTGGGGCAAGGGATGACGTTGAAGCCACAGGTGCCAAGATGGGCCTGGGTTAGGGGGTGCAACAGGGATGGTGAGGGGAGAGGCTGCAGGGTGGAACCTTGACCCCCCCCCCTTCCCCATCCTGGCAGACCCTACCTGGAGGTGCTTGATGAGCCCACTCCAGCGGCAGCCCTCCTCACTGTGTATGCAGCGGATAGCCAGACTCAGCACCTGCGCCTCCAGCTCTGGGTCAGGGTAGATCTGGAGAGGTAGTGCTGGGGCATCAGCATCCCATGACAGGCTATGGGGGCACCTGGACCCCCCCCCCATCCCAGTCTGGCTGGGAGCCACAGGCACACTGCCCTGGGGCTGCTCCCCCCTCGATGGCGCACGAACAAGTGCCCTTTGTTGGGAGTGGGTTTCCGTTCCCCAGCCCTGCAGCACAAAAGGCTCTTGCTTCCGCACGGGTGACTGTGCCAGGCTGCTGTGGCTGTGCCAGGCGAGTGTGCCAGCCCCTTCGCAGGGGGCACAGGTGATGGGGACAATCCCACAAGCTGGGTTCTATGTGCCAGGCTCACCTTGGCATAGTCCAGGGGCAGTTGGTCCTCAGGGCACTTGAAGACACCTTCACTGCAAGACATAAAGGAGGGGTGGTGTCAGGCTCTCTCCAGCTGGTAAACAGAGCATCATGGGTGACACAGCCACCATACCCCACAGGGTCCACTCCATCACATCGCAGGATGTTGGTGCTGCCTCTCCACTGCTGAGGGCTCAATCCAGCCGCGACCCTTGTGGAGCTGCAGCTCTAATCCTGCTCCATCTGTCAGAGCTGGGAAATTCCACCCCCAGACAACCACCTCCAGGCAGCCCTCCCCTATCCCACGCCAGGCACAGCGGCAGCGGTCCCCAGGGGCCTGGGCCAGAGGCTGTGAGTGTGGCACCATCTGGAGCCCCGGCAGACCCCTCGCCTGCCCTGGGCCCCTGGGATTAAGGCAGGGTGCTGGCAGCTGAGTCAAGGGTGTTCGCAGCCCCAGGTGCTGGGGCCCAGAGAGGGAGGGTATGGGGGGGGCAACAGCTGGGTGCCAGATGTGCAGGCCGGATATATGGCCTGGGGCTCCTACGGCAGGAAACTGCCAGCCACCACAGTGAGCCAGGACGGAGGACATGGCAGCCACCATGGTGCGGTCCCCATCCCACTATGCCCCCAGGGTGGTGTGCTTATCCCAAGAGCTGTTCTAGAGGTGGGAATGGCCCATGCTGTCCCTCTGCAGGTCCAGGTGGAGGGATGGGAACAGGCAGTCTGGTCTGTGACACAGCTAGCCAGGAGCTACCATCACCCCTGGACCTCATGACACCATATTCAGGGACAGACACAAGTGGCTCCCCATATGCCAGCCCTGATGGACACTGGAGCAGGAGGCCATGGCTGCAGCCCATAGGAACATGCAGGTACCCATGGGGCTCTGGTGTCCCCGAGGTGGCTCTAGATTAGGGGTCAGGTCACCCTGCCTGCCTGCAGCCCTTGCCTGTCTAATCACTGCATGCCCTTGGCAGGCACCACCACAGCCTCGACCAAGTGCTGCCAAGTGGGCATGAGATGGCACGACAGAGCCAGCAGTGCTGCCTGGCACGTGCTGGCATGGGACACCCGGGCATAGCATGGTGATGTCCCCCGAAGCCCTTATGCCTGTGCTGAACAACCAAGTGACGCCCAGGAAAACCAGCCCAGCAATGCAGGGTGTGAGGCCCATGGAGCTGGGGCATGGCCACGTCCCACCCTGACACGTGCCTGGAGTGTTTGAAGCGGGTGTTTCTGTGGGAGTCACCAGGTACTCGCTCAGATAAGCTGCTCCTGGGCACCCAGCCCTTTCTGGGGAGCACATGGCTGGCATCACCCTGCTGCCTTTCCAGGACCAGCCAGCCCTGCCTGCAGCCCATGTGAAGTGTCTAGGTGCTGGGGCTGGTGGGGAGGTGGGACGGTGACCCAAAGGCAGAGTCTAATCCCCAACAAAGCTTCCCCATTCCTCACGCTCGGCCGGGCAGGGAATGTGCTGAGGCAGCTCCCGGGGGGGACCGTCCTTGCTTCTGACCTTCACATCGTACTGGGGCACAGCGAGGTGATGGGGCTGGGGACCTCCAGCACCAATTCTGGCACCGCGGTGGGGCTTGATGGCTCAGCCCCTGAGATCCCCAAACCGGACCCTTGTACGAACGGAGGGTTCGGTGGGGGTGTGGGTACCCTGGTGCCTGGTCTCTCCCCAGTAGCGCCGCGGTATCCGCGGGGCGGATGCGGGAAGGGAGCGGAGGCGCAGCCTGGCACAAGCCCCGGGGAACGCCCGGTTTCGTAGAAACCGGCCCATGCCCGCCGGTCCCCGGCCCGGGCAAAGGTCGCTTCGACGGGGTGAGGTGCAACCGGAGGCAGCTGCAGAAACCAGAGCCCCGAGGGGACGCCTTCCAGAGCCGCAAGCCCGGCCGGGGTAGGGGAAGGACGGGGACACCGACACCCCCTTATCATGGGAGTACGCTACCGGTACCTGGACCAGGACTGCCAAATAGCGGCGGGGAGCGGGGAAAGAGTCCTGTCCCCTCGCTCCCAGCGAGCACACACAGTCTGAGGGTAGCCAGACCCCCAAATCCACTTCCTACCCCCATCCCGGTGGCCTCTGCTGGCGGGGTCAGGGTAGGAAGGGGTTAAGCACAAACCTTTGCAAGTACTCGAAACTCGCCGCTCGGGGCTTCACCCAGCCTTCCTCTTCCTCCTCCTCACCGAGAGGGGCCACGGGCCGCTGCACCCCGCGGAGCGGCTGTCACAGGCTGGGCGAGCCCCGCATACTCTTCCCGGCCCAGGGCACCCCCGGAGCCTCTCGCACCCCTCCACGGGACACCCTCGGAGCATGCCGCACTCCCCAGCCCGGGAAATCCTGCACCCTCGAGGCATCCTCTCCCGGATCCAAGGCACCCCCGGAGCGCTCCCTTCCCGGCCCGGGGCAGCCCCGGGCAGCCCCGGGGCACGCCGCGCTCCCTCCCTGGCCCAAGGTACCTTGCGCCAACGGGGCACCCCACACCCCAGAGCACTCTACACCACTCCCCAGGGCACTCCGCACCACTCCCCGCCGCACCCCGCACTCCCCGTCCTGGGGCATCCCGCACCCAAGGGGCACCCCTGCACCCGGCATCGACTCCCGGTATCGGCGGGGTCGGGGGCGGTGGTGGGGGAACACTCTCTGTCTCTCCCCGGAGTCTCACCCCGGATCAAGGCGGCGGGGGTGGGGGGGGTGATGAATGACCGGGGTGCTCCTTGGAGGAAGGGGTGCGCGGAGTGCCGTCACAGCAGGGCTCACCTGAGGAACTCCTGCAGGCAGGTATCGCAGAAGCGGTGGCCGCAGGTGGAGACGCGGACAGGCTCCCGCATGGGCTTCCCGCACAGCGGGCACAGCACCCGCCGCCGCGGCCGCTCCAGAAGCTTGTAATCATAGCCCGGCATCCCGCCGCCGTCGCCGCCGCCGTCCCGCTCGGCTCCTCCGCGCTCCGTGCCCCGGCTCCGCCTGGGGGGAGGGCCGGACGGGGCGGTGGAACCGGCCTGACACCGCCCTCGAGCCCGGAGCAGGGGGCCTGGCACAGTCACCGCCTCCCCGCCAGGCTCCTCCTCCGAGCACCGGTGGCTGCAGCGGCCCCGACACCCCGGAGAAGGGGGATACAGTCCCTCCGGGGGGGGGATTTGGGACCCTCTGCACCGGGGACAGTCACCCAGAAGGCTCGGGGAGCATCATATCGGGCACAGCCACCCTGGGGGGTTCTGAGGCATCAGACACAGCCACCCCAGGAGTTTGGGGAGAACCTCATGTCCCAGCCATTACCCGCAGCAGTGTCTGAGGTAGTCAGCGGCAGAGCAGGGACATGGAGGGGCTGCCCTGAGACCCCTCTACCTATGCTACAGGCACAGGGAGGAACACAGGCTCCTGTGGCTTCATTTGGCTTGGAGCTCCCAGGCCCAGGCTGCAGCCAACAATAGCACGTCGTCTCCTGGTTTCTAACCTCCTAGCCAGAGCTTGAAGGAGGGAGAATAAAGGCAAATCTGTCTGGCTCTAGCCCTCACGTCACTCTTTCAGAAAACAGAGCAGCATATGGGAGTATTTGCCCCTTTCCCTTGAGATGGAGACAAGCAGATGACAGGCTGCGAGCATGTGTTAGTCCCACCAACGCACACTCCAGCCAGCTTTCCATTAAAGGGTGGCAGTTGCTCCAGACCCAAATGTTAGCAGTTTTCAATTAGCAAATGGCAGAGGAGAGGGATTCCTGGGGGACATGCTAAGCAAGTCAAGCTCTATCACTTGTCACTCAAGGAGCTCACATTACCCTGCTCTCTGAGAGGCTCTGCTTAAAATAAAACTCTCCAAGCAGCCCAGGGCTGGGGGAAAGGCAGGCAGCTTGCCCGCTCCCACTGCTGGAGCCGCCAAGAAGTGGAGGATGGCTGGTTTCTGGGGTTACCCTGAGGGATAACAGGTTACCCTGCCACAGGGCTTTAGCTCCCAACATCCAAATAGCAGGGAAGCTTGTACTGGCATATGTTGAGCATGAATAGGTCTTTTCTGAGGGATATAACTAGCTGGCAGCCTGCTTGAATGGTGGAGAGCCCTGAGCTAAACTTTAACCAGCTCCCAGAGAGCCTGGGAACCCAATGTGTAAACACAAATGGCAGCGGGTAGAGAGCAGTACAGAGTATGGAAAGCAGTGAGGTGCTCTGGACACCTCAGAGCTGTCACAGGGGTGGCAGCCTGGGGTTGAGATGCTCCCAGGCCAGAGCTGTGATTCCCCTAGGGCAAGATCTACAAGGATCTGTTTCTGCCACTAAGCCACAGCCCACCCTGGAGCCATGCTCACCTCCTAGCAAGAGAAAGATACTACCCCGGACACCAGCCCCAACTAGCTGTTACCTGGCCCTGTCTAAAACCCATCCCCTGGACACTGCTACAGGATGGGTTCAGGCCCAAAGGATGAGTCCTTGGCATCCTGTGGGGCTATAGGACTCCCTGTGTCTCTCCTGCAGAAGGGGATAGGACATATCACTCCTGTGAGCTCCGAAAGCCTGCATCTTCCATGACAGGCATGAAACAGCTGAGTTTTATCACTACTTACTGCTTCTCTTTGATGTTTTTTTCTTTCTTAGCCTCACTGAAGAGCAACTCTGCTAATTAGCCAGGAGCTGACAAAGCCATCAGAAGCCTCTGGCTGTGCCTGCAGGACGGCTGGGAGGTGTCAGACCCTGCAAACAAAGACCCTCTCCCCAAGGACAGCCCTCCCCGCACTCCACATCACAGCAAGGCGTTTATCTCACACAAAGGCGACACGCAACCTCCAGGCAGGGCAGCTCCCTTTGTGGAGGAGATATGTTCTCTGTCCCGCAGTATGTTCCCTGTCCTCCCATGATGGGTTAGTCCTTGAACCCATCGGGGCTCGGGGAGGCCTCCTGCCTTCTCCTCCCACAGTGTCTCCCTGCCCTGCACCCCTCTATCTTTCTGCCTTGTATTAACTTAAACTGGAGGGACAGAAAACCAACGGCTTTGGCTTCAAAAGAAGTTAAGGAGGAGCGTTTTGCCCCGGGGAAGGGAGTGGGGAGAGTCCTCTTCCTGCTTCTGGGGACTCATGCCCAGGGTAGGGCAGTGAGGTGGCTGGATGGACAGACAGACAGCAGCCTCACCTTCTACCAAGCCTCATGGGAATAGGGATGTGACCACAGCAGAGGTGCTGGAATCGAATCGAATCAGCTCCAGGAATCAGCAGGAGGTTTGGGCTGTTTCTTGCTGACAGTAATGCCCCAGGTCAGCAGGATCTTATCAAGCACAGGAATAAGGACAGGCTTTCCCCGGGTGACAATGACCAGAGGATACCCACACCTGCTGTGATGCACATGACAGGACCAGGCAGCCTCATCCCTGCATCACCTCTACTCGTTCCCTCTTAGCAGGAAGGGCCACGAGGATGTAGCTGATCTGCCACCAGCACTGCAGGATGCAGGAACAAAACAAGGATAAAGGGAGAAGCCCTGAGACTTGCAGTTTTCACTGGGAGCTTCTGCAGGGAAACAAAGCAGCAGACATGAGGAATGTAACTGGCCTATTTGCCCAGGCTGCTCTGTGCCTCCGGCAGCACGGACATGCCTCAGCTTGTCGTTTCAAGAGCTATTGTTGCTCGGGGCTGGGGCCTCTTTGTTTCCTTTACCCTTTCGCCAGGCTTGGTCACAGCCTGGTATTAAATTATTCAAATCATCTCACTGGGCTTCACAGCTGAACTACTGCATGGAACATGCAGGCTGAGAAATCCTGAGGGCTGCAGGCCTCAGCGGTGAGCCCCCAGCCCAGCACAAAGCACACTGGTCCATACCCTCAATATTCGAGCTGGTGACACTTCCAGCCTCAGCACCGCCATGTGAAAGCATCATTAAGCCATAAACAACCCACCTAACACCAGCACATCAGTTGGAAACACGGGGACTGCTGGGGGGCTCACCCATAGATTTGGCAGCCCAGCTGGAGTAGGGAGAGCTTGGATCTCTGGGCTGTATGTCCCCTCAAGTGGTGGCATTTTGGTGACGCCACTGACAAGACAAAGGGTAGCAGAGACCTCTGTCCTGACTGTTTGCTGTCCCGGACAGCTCTCAGGCCCAGTGAGGCTGTAGCAGAAACATCAGCCCCTTCGTTCCTTCTGAGTATGAGGAAAAACTTCTTTGCTGTGAGGGTGCCACAGCACTGGAACAAGCTGCCAGGAGAGGTTGGGGAGTCTCCTTCTCTGGAGAGATTCCAAACCCAGCTGGATGTGATCCTGGGCAACCTGTTCTGGGTGACCCTGCTTTAGGAGGGGGGTTGGACTAGATGATCTCCAGAGGTCCCTTCCAACTACTGCCATGCTGGGATTCTTATGGGGTATGTTTGCATATAATGTGGGGCAACGTGAGCCTCGAGAGCTGAGCACAACACAGCCAAGAGAAATCTGTTGCTGTAGGAGCTGGTCCTGCCACCAGCTCAGAACAGGGAGGAGAGGCAGTGGCCTAGTGGAGCTTCAAGGCAGTTTAACCCAGCCCTGCAATTATTCTGGTGCCCAGGATGGTCTGGGAGCGGAGAACACTTTCCCCTCCACTGACACCAGGCTGTCAGAGCCGTCCCTGTAACCTGCGGCACAAGGTGAGTGCCAAGGGACTGGCAGAGCCTTTGAATTCAAGTCAGTTTCCTGGGATAGCAGGGTGTAACTGCCTGAAAAGGCAGCTCCACAAGAAACAAAAAAGGCAGGGAAAAACCCATGCACCCACCCTGCCAGGAGCCAAAGAGGGAGGCCCTGTCTGCAGTCAGGGCTGCACACGCCCTTCCCAGCTGGACAGGACCTGCTCTCTTCCACAGCTGGAGCCTGGGAGGTGACGGAGGGAAAAGCAGATGACCTGCAGAAATTCATTACCTTTCACACGACAGAGGATCAGCCGGCTTCTACCAGAGCCCAGTGAGGTTTCCCTCATGGAAAACAGGAAAGAATCACAAAAATAATTAGAGATTTCATCTCAGCCAGGTTATGAAAGCACTGACTTTATACACAACAGACTGGCAACAGCACAAAGATGGATGTGAAAGGCAAAAGCATTTGCAATGTCAGACAGAAGCTCATAAAAAAATGGCCCAGGGCAGATGTAAGTTAAAAAAAAAGTGGGGGGGAAAGGAAGGAAACGACCCTTCTGGAGATAAAAAATGTTACTTCTGTCTGTGACACAGTGATATCCCCCTCCTGCCTGCAGAAAGGAACCCTGGTGAAAACTCATCACCTCCCTGAAGAGATCTGGGTTAAAAAACTGCAACTACTGACGATCCCTCACTGTGTTTTGCTGCCTTCTGCTAGCTCAGCTGGGAGCCAGTTTGCTGGTCAGCAGCAGGATTTAGGGGCCTGAGGACAACTGTCAGCTAGAGGATGCTCTGGTGAGCTCCTGGGGGCAGGGGAGGCTGTAACTGGAAAGCTCCAGGCAGCATTTCAGGCGAGTGAGCTCGCCTGTGCCACACAGAGAGGTTGCTTGCACTGGGTACGGCCAGCCATGCAGGCCAGGACCCTCAAAAGCCTCATGAGCAGCTCAACAAACGGTGGAACGTTTTAATGGGGTGGGGGAATAGGAAAGAACAGACTTCTCTAATTAGAAAAGAGGTTTGCACTTAGTCACACAGTGTAGTAGTGCCTGGGGCCCTAACTCCAGACACTGCAGTGCAAAGGCTGACGGCTCACTCAGACAACTAGCTGTCACCCTGGGCTTTGTAACCAGAGACAGCTTTCACGGGGAGAACAACCTCTGTGCTCCTCACCCTTTTACACAGGCATGTCCAGCAGGGAGGGGCAGAGCCCCAGTGCGACCGCCTGAACACAGCAGTGGAGCTCTGAGAATGTCTGCCCCATGGCACGTCCAGCACAGCAGCTCTCAGGCACTGGAGGTTCCCAGTGACCCTCGTTGATTCCATAAGCAAGACCAGCTTCAGTTCTGTGGAAAACATCGTTAGGAGATCCCTGTTTCCAAACTGCTGCCTTCGGAGTGCAGCTGAGGAGCTCCTGAGCCTGAGGACGCAGATCCAAGCCAGGCTGTAGCAGGCAGCAGCGAGAGGAAAGGCAATGCTGGGTGTACAATAAGGCTGGGTGTGGCCCCTCTCAACTCAAATTCACTGGGAAGGTGACTCTTCCACAGCAGCTGAAACACAAAAGGCAAGGGCTAAAAAAAGTCCACGAGTCACCATCTCGATAAAGCTACAGAGAGCAGTGCCCACACGGGCTTGATACCCAACAGATGGGCACTACAATCCCCGTTCTGTTGTCACTGGAAGCCACTGCAAGGCCTCAGTAGTGGCACAAGCAGGAGGCAATGCCCAGCACACAGATCCCAAGCAGGAGAAAATGCAGCCTCTTGAGGCTTATGCCCTCCTCCTCCTCCTTCTCTCCAGCACACCTGGCTTATTCTTGTGTTTGCAGTGGGATCGAGAGAAGGGTGCAGCAGCAGCCTCATGATAAAGCGGGCAGAAGCCCAAGCCAGTCAAAACCAGCATTGGCCACACTGGAGGAAACCACAGAGCAATGCAGAACTGCCATCCCAAAGGTGGAGCACCTGCTCACCTGTGCCAGCACCCTCTCTGGGCTGGATCACAGCCACAGCAGACAGCAGCAATGGCATCACATGTGTCACTAGCTCTTGTGTTCTCTCTGGAGAACTTTCCAGGCAGACTGTACTGTGTGAAAGCCCAGAATGAGATCCCAGCTTTTTACAGAGCTCTCTGTGCTTTTTGCACCCTAGACACTAAGAGATGCCGGAGCAGGTGAGACTGCTGCTCTGGCACTGCTGCTACTGAGTTAGTCCTTCCATTACTGAGACAGGTGGGTTGAGGTTTCAGACTAGGCAGTGCAGAGGGACAGCACTGGGAGTATATGTTTTGTTCCTGCTCTTACAGTGCTGCATGTAGGAGCCCACAAACCAGTTGCACACGGCAACTCCAGCAGTGCAAAGGAAGAGCAGCCTGCAGAGACAAACCCCTCTTACTCCCATGACAAATGCCCTACTTGTTTCCAAGCCTCGGGACTCAACCATTCCCTGTGCCCCTCACGTGGCAACACACATCATGTGAGAACTCCGGACTCGCAGAGGAGGAATGGAAGTCACAGCCGACTCCACTGTGCTGGGACAGTCAGCCGTGACTCCTCCCTTCCAGCATGTAATTAGCCTCCTTGAAGTGGGCTGAGACTTGAATCCCTCAGCTCTGCACTGAGGCCATAGTCAGCCTGGCAGAGGAGGAAGAAAGGCCCCTCCGGCACTCTGGGGCCAGGCTCCCATCATACATCCAGGCAACGGAAGGGCAAGTCATGCCATGGGCACGTTTTAACTGTGCCATGATGCTGCTTTTGGCCTGAGCAGAGAAGAACCACAAAACCATTGCTATCTTTTCCAAACCACAATGGAAAGCCAGCAGCCAAAATGATGCATCAAATCTCAGCTTCTATTTCAGCAGCTTCAATTAGAGAGCTGCTCTTTTTGGGTACTTGGTGGACTGCCAGCACACCAGCTCCCCATCACACACAGCTTGGCCAGCCCACCTGTCTGGTAGGGCATGAGACCATCTCTGCAGTCCCCTTGGTCCTCCAGCCCAGGGGAAGCATTAGTGTCACACTGCTGCATAGCAGAAGGGGGATTTTTATGGGCTTCAGGTTATTTCCATTCATTTAGAGGGACTAGAATAATACAGAGCTTATATGCCAGGGTTACTTGGTACAACCACTGTGTCCAGCTGGACCCTTATGGTAGGAATCACAGTAATGAAGCCTCTACTTACGCTTTACTGCCAGCAGTGTGTTCCCGTGGCAGCAGGCTACAGAGGTCACCACATATGGATGTGTTTCCTCCAGCTGCACTGGCCTTGGCATTCCCGTTTCTTCATCTTTCCTGCCCAGGCGTCCTCGGGCTCCTTTCCCCCAGGTACACACCTCACCATCTGCAGAGGGATATAGACATGTTGTGGCACACAGCTCACCAGCAAATAGGTCTCCCGTCTCTCAAGGAACACCCTGGGTTATCTCTGAGGGCTGACTTGGCCACAGCATGGCCTTCAGCCTCACCTGCTCCGATGGCCACAGTGAAGGCATCTCCACAAGCCACCACGGTGACCTTCATCGCTTGGAGCCCCACAACCAGGTGGGGTACACGGCTGTTGTGGCAGGAGTTGGTGCCCAGCTGCCCATGCTGGTTGCTCCCAAAGGTGTAACACTGGCCAGAAGCTGACAACAGAGATAAAAGAAACAACTGGTTGTAACCTGAGGATGCACTGAAGCCCCTGAAGCTTTGCTCTCCTCCATGCTAAGCATCCTGCTCCACAGAGCTTCAATATCAGGAGCAGGATGCCTCTTGAGCCTCTCTGAGGGAAATGGAGGCAGGAGGAGGACAGTAAAAATGTGGGTTCCCCCTCAGGGATGTGGGCACACACCCCTTACCTGTGATGGCAGCAGAGTGTGCTGTACCAATGTCAGCACTCACAATTGGCTCCTGGTTCAAGGGGCTTGACTGGGCACACATGAACATGGTGGCCTCTTCCACTTGATCTTCTAGGGAAGGCTCCTCTGCTGAGCTGATCCGATCTAGGCCCAGCTTGTTACACCTGCATGGGGAAAAGCACAGGTCAGAGCCATCTGAACACAGCCTGGCGCAGACACCCTGGAGACAAATCCCACCCTAGCATAACTGCACCACCAGCAGCATGGTTCTGGGAAGCAGGATCATCCAGAGATGTCTTCTAGAGCCCCTTGTTCCCTCTTCCTGTGCTGGACACAGATAGACAGGCCCAGGAGAATGTAGGCAAGCTCTGGAGCACAGACTCTCTTACCTGTTGCTCCCACAAGCAAGAATCTGGTTCTTCACAGTGAGGACCATGGAGGAATCGATGCCGCAGATGACCCTCTGAGCCTCATGCTCTGGTGGGATTGTGACCTGCTGGGGGGAGTTATGGCACTCCAGGGTACCCAGTCCAAGCCGACCTGGCAGGAGGAACAGAGCAGGCCATGGCTGATGCGAACACACAACCTGAGCACAGCCCCATGAACATCAGCATGGATGTTGGTGCTGCAAAAACCCAGCCTGGGACCCACTGCTGCAAAAAGCAGTGAAACCCAAACCATGGGGGCGCTGATATGTGGTGAAGCACCTGCAACTCTTCCACACCCACCTACCCTGGCACATCTGGAGAGGACTGCAGGCAAGCAGGGCCAGCCAAAGGAGTGGGAACAGGCAATGGAAAGCACAAGGGCTGTTTTGCAAAGTGGACATCTCTTACCATTATCTCCCCTTCCCCAGGCAAACACTTCCCGTTCATTGGAAACTGCCAAGACATGAGAAGCGCCACAGGCCACCTGCACCATCTCGTAGCCCAGCAGGGCCTCCACGATCTTGGGCTGGCAGGGAAAGAGCAGCAGCCGTCAGCCGAGACCTCCCAGTCAGCCCGGCTGCTCCCATCCCTCCCACCCAGCCCCCCCAGCCTCAACACAGCACTGGCAGCATCCCAGTTTTCATCTAAAACAAACACCAGAGAGGTGGATTTTTTTTTTTTTTGTTTCAAACAGTCTTCAAAGGGTTTAGAGGCTACGTGCACGCAGCACAGAAGATAATGCAAACATCTCTGGGGCAGAAGAAAGCAGCCAGCACAATGATTTGGAGAGGAAATAGGTTCAGCCATAGGGTTGGGATTTACTCCCCTGTCCCTGTGGGGAGTGCCAGGGGCTGTTAACACAAGCTCTGAGCAGGCAGGGACTTGGAGCAGGATGTGTTGGCTGAAAGGCTCTTGTGCAGAGGAGCTGTAAGCTATTGGCTGCATATTCCTTAGGGTGTGGAGAGACCAGGATCCCCACATTTTGCCCAACCCCTGTAGTGACCTGCTGTTAGAGCTGACACCTCACCACAGTAAGCCTCATCCTCATTATCTTCTTCAAGTGAAAAGCACCATTTGTTGGGATCTGGCTGCTGCTCCCAACTGGTCTCCCCTCCCCAGCAATAAGCACTGAACAGCTCAGCCCTGGACAGAGCAGGAACGAATGAGCCAGCTGACCACAGTGACAAATGGCACCAGTCTCCAGGCTCGGCTGGAAGCCATTGGCTGCTGCCACATCCAAGGGCAGAAAAGGAAGAAACTGGAAGGGAGCAATGGGCCCTAAGCCCTAGTGTTCCAAGCCAATCGGAAACACAGAGCTCTTCTTTTAATACTGGCTCTTTTGAAAAATAACTTTTCTCAGTGAACCCTGGCAGCTGCAGGCCAAGAGTGAAGCAGGCAGGTGTGTGATTGGAGGCAGCCTCCAAGCTGGGTGCCTGCCAACAGCAACCACAAGGCAGCTCTTGACTTCCCCCATGCTCAAAGAGATCATTGTGTAGGGGGGGAGACAGAAAAAGAGAGGCAGGTTGGGTCTTTTAAAACCCGCAGTGACAAGGAGAGAAGGGGGAGGGTGTCAAATGGCAGAGCACGTATGGGACATACATCCCTGGTGCTGGGATGAGCCCTCTCACGTGGCACAGAAGGCACAAGCCACCCCCTACCCTGGGAGGGCAGCACGCCCAGCAACCTCATGACAAACCTGGCTTATGTCTGTGAAATTTCCGTGACCCAAACAGCCATTGCTGCCACTGCCAAAAGTCATGATTATCCCCCTGTCTGGAAAAGCAGAAAGAAAGTCCTGTTAACTGGCACACATGAGGCTCTGCAAGGCACACACAGCCTGTGGGGCTGACCATGGCTTCCAGCACAGTGGCTCTGCTTGGACCCACTCTGATTCATAGCTTACTGGGGGACAGAAGCCTTCATCAAGCTTCCAGAGAGCAGTAGCCTCCATCTGCTGTGACAACTCACCAAACAAACAGCAGATGATAGGAGAGTGCTGAGATAACATTATTGCAGCTGTGTATGCAGGAGCTGCTAACTCCACAGTCTGTCAAGGTGTTAAATACACAAAGGCACCCACTGAGCAGCCGCCCAACAGAGAGGTGGCAGGAAATGACATGAAGAGCTGGGACAAACCCGTGTCTATGAAGTATGCCAGTTGCATATCTGCCATTTGCTGTCCTGATCTCCAGCAGAAGTGCAAACAGGGCTCCCAGAGGATCACTGAGAGGGCCTGGCTCCACAAACACAACCTCAGGCTGGTGTGTGTGCTCCCCTTCCAGACAGGTGGCCCCCTGGTCCACTCTAAGAGGGTTTCAGACTGCCTTCCTGCAACTGAGGACCGCCAGCCCTGCAGGAGCTCCTGCTGTCTTCTTACTGCAATGCCAGACACTGCTGGTTACTGTATCTGTGTTGCACTCTCAGAGTATGTGACAGAGGAAGGCTGAACTTCCCAGATGCTCCTTATACTGCCCTCTCCACTGTACCTGCTTCAGGTGACATCAGTGCAGACAAGACAACAAATTTGTGACCCTCTCCACACCAAACAGATCTTTGGGATCAAGTCGACCAGCGTGGCATCGTAGGAGGACCATGCCTAATATTTCTGACTCCTATCTGATGTTACATGAGAGGTCACGAGCGTGTCTCTCCTGTTCCTCTCCTCTCTGACAGGTTCCCCAGGCAGCCATGTCACATTCACAAGCCAGCTGCCATGCAGAAGGCTCTGGATCTCAGCTAGGTGAAGGCAGGAGGCAGCAGCTCACCTGTGAGGCAGGCTGTGAAGAGATCACCGCATGACACGTGTTTGATGGTCACGCCAGACTGGCCCTCCAGAAAGCGGGACACAAACTGAGGCTGGAGCTGCTCGGTGGCTCCTGGGAGAGAAGGGCCTCCCGCAGCACCCACTGGAGGAGCCTGGTGGAGACAAGCCATGTCAGAGCTGGGTTAGAGAACTTGTATGAGCCCCATCCCAAAGGCTTAGAGGTGTTAACCGCACGTTGGACTGGACAGTGGTCCTGGGGGATGCAGAGCTAGGGTCTGTGCAGTGAGCAGAAACGTTTCCTCCTCAGAAATCACACATCCAAGGCTTTCACAGGCACTGCCTCCCTCAGGCTCCCTGTGACTCACCTCCCACATGATAAGCCGCCCTGACCTGGTGACCCCAGCTTTCTGTGTCCTGCCAGCAGACACCTGCAGCACTTCCGTGTTCAGCATGGGCAGGCGGAGGGGAGCTGTGATCCCACTGCCCCAGGTGTAGATGGATGACAGTGGAGGAGGGATTCCTGTCCTGGCTGAACCACCTCGAACACCTACGGGTCAAAGATAAACCATCAATGCAGATCCCTGACTCTTCTCCCACAGGAAAGAAACGACAGCAGTCAGTCTGGGTGCCAGCAGAGCTGCCTGCTAGCCAGCAGAGCCAGAACAGCACCAGCCCAAGGCTGGCAAGGGGCTGCTGGGAACCTCCCAGCCAGGCCTGAAAGAAGCACATGGGAACAACTCCTTGTATTTTATCCCAGAATTGAGGGAAGTGGCACCTTGACAGCTCTAGCTAATTGTCAGCTTTAGCTAATGCCAGCTGTATTGCCCTGCGCCGGGACATCCCCTCTCAGATATGCTGGTTGGTTCCCAGCAAAGGCTGGGAAAAGCAGAAACTTGATTCAAGGGTTCGAAACCTAGAAGAGCCAACTAGAGGAAGAGTGCTGCTTGGGCCCCAGAGCCAAGATGCCTTCAGGCTCCTCCACAATACAGGGAAGGTTACACCTCTTAAATTCCTCTCTCTGGAAGCCCAGGTGCCTCTCTGAACCTGCTATCCCAAGGACAGGGTCCTTCTGAAGGGAGCAGTGTTGAACATCCCATGCCAGGACTCACCCCTCGGCCTGGCACTGCTCAGTCGTCCTCCCATCCGGCTGTGGGTCACTGTTGGCACTGGAGCCAAGGGTTTTTCAGGCCTGTCAAACCAAAATCCAGTCCTTAATGTCAGCTCCAGAGGTCCTGCAGAGCCCTGGATCACAGAAGGTCTGGGCAGTGCTACAGCATAAGCCATGGCTGAAATAGCTCACAAAATTGTCTTGGTAGGTGCTTTAAACCACCTGAGAGAGAGGAGTTGGCATCAGTTTGCTTCCCCCTGAGCTCACAGCTCTCTATTCACTGTTACTGTGATGACAAGCCCACACCTGCCATGGCACCTGCCAGGGCCCTGAGCCACTGCGCAAGACTCAGCCTGCAGCAGATGCACATTGGGTAACACAGAAGAGCTGCATGCAGACAACACTCTCTTTAATGCTCACAATGGACACAGTGAGCCAGTCAGACCCACTGTGGGCTCTGGCAGTCCCCCCTAAGAAACATTGAGGTGGAAGGATCACTTGCCTTCTCATTTTGACACTGCCCACATCAGTGTAGAGGTTCAGAAGGGGACGAATGCAGATGGCCTGGGCCATGATCTCATTCAGCTGGGGCCGCTTGGAAGGATCCAGGTTCAGCATGCTGAGGATGAGCTGGCGCAGGTCAGGGCTGTATCTATCTGATATTGGGGCAAATGTCCCACTCATGATCTTCAACACTAAGGCAGGAAGATTCTGGAAAGAAAACAAGACAGAGACATACAGTGGCTGGGCAGTCAGAGGTGAGGCCAAGGAGAAAGATGTTCTCAGCACTGACCTCTGCCTTCACACCTCCAGGCTCAGTGAGAAGAGTGAACCAAGCATACATTTTCACCTCTGCAGGAGGCTGCAACTCCCTGCGCCACATGTAAACCATGTCGCTCTTACCGCAGCTTCAAAAGCCCTCTTGAGGCTGGCGAGTTCGTACAGCACACAGCCTAAAGCCCAGATATCACTCTTCTGATTGTAAGGCTTCCCTTCACAGAGTTCTGGGGAGATGTAGCATGGAGTTCCCACAACCTAGAAGAGAGAAAGAAATTTACCATGATGCTGTGAAACTGGGGTAGTGAGGTGGAAAGAAAAAGGTTTCATTTAGAGCCCGGTGTGCAGGCTGGCTAGAGCACCACCAACCAAAGCCTAGCAGAGCTGGGCTTTTGTTCTCTGGTGTCAACATCTGCCTGACAATCTCAGTAAAATCCATGAGGATTTGCCTTTCTGGTGACCTTCCTTACACATACAGAAATTACCTCTAATTTTGCTCCTACCCACTTGAGAGAATCAGAGCCCAGAGCAATGAGCGTGATATAAATGTCTAGTCAGATTAGACCAGGTGGGGAATGATCCTCAAGTCTCAAGCAGAGAAAGGAGATTAAGACAAGGCAGGACAGCAGGGCACAGGCAGGAATTCAGTTGCCAAGTATGTGTCAGACAAGACTTCAAACACCACTCCTTCCATTGTGACAGCAGGAGGAACCGTGTCTACCCTGATCAGTGGGCCCAGACACCCCATCCTCTCGAGTCTTGGGCAGGCAGTTCTTTTTCACCTTTCTGCTGCCCACAGAGCTGCAGCAAACTTGAGCATGAAGATATCAGCCCATGTAAACTCCAAGGAGCAAAGCAGCATTGTGACACATGGACGTAGGCTACTGCAAGTATGCTACATCCAACCTCACTGCCTACAGCAGCTTCCGAGACACTATTAGGAACCAAGCCCAGAGCTTCCAGCCTGCTGCTACAGTGGTAGATAGATTGCCTGCAAAGCCAGGCCACTCACCGTGTAGGCTTTACTCTTACTGCTCAAGATTTTGGAGATGCCAAAGTCTCCAATCTTGACAATCATGCGATGTTTGTCCAAGAGGATGTTCTGGGTCTTCAGGTCACGGTGCAGGATCTGCTTGGTATGCACATGGTGAAGAGCCAGGAGAATCTGCACGAAGAAGTGCAGTATGGTATCCTCATCCAGCAAGGAGTTACAGCGCTTATGGATAAACTCTGCCAGCGTGCCCCCTGCAAAGAATAACAAAGGACTGTGGGCAAGGGTGGCTGCACAGGGCAGTGCAAACCTGGCCTAACAGCTGGGAAGATTTAGCCACAGCTTCTTAACAAGCCAAGCACAAGGGAAAAAGCACATCCCAGTGATGGGACACACAGCATGTCCTTCAATGCTCCCAAAACTGTGCAGAAAACAATGGCAGCACAGTTGGTGGGACGAAGAAACAGTGAGAGAGAAATTACTGTTGACAACTTATCAAAGGCAGCAGGAAAAGAAATGCTAAAATTACAGCTCTTGGAAAAGGACATAAACCTCGATGGCAGAACAAGATAAGCCTGTTCTGCAAAAGAGAATCCTTGCAGTCCAAGAGGCCACGTGGCACAGAGAGGCGCCTATTGAGAAGGGGAGGTCTAGATTTAGGGCTTATGTACAACCTTTAACAAATCCTCATGCAAATGTTGATTTCATCTTTAAACTCCACAGCAAATTTTGTTAGAAATCACACCTTCCTACACAGAGCTGTGGGACCAACAGCGTGGCCAAGAGCCGACACAGGGAAATGTATGAGAAACCTAAGCTAAGGGCAGATGGTAAAACTTATCAGCGACAGAGGTGTTAGAAATCTTTTTGTTTTGGATACGATTAGCAGATATAAGGCATATAATCACAAAACAGGGTTGAGGTTGGAAGGGACCTTGAGAAGTCACCCCCTGCTCAAGCAGGGCCACCAACAGCTGGTTGCCCAGGCCCATGACATGTCTTATGACCATCTCCAAGGATGGTGACTCCACGACCTCTCCGGGCAGCCTGTGCCAGGGCTTGGTCACTTAGCTCATGGTCAACTTGGTGTCCACTAGGACCTACAGTTCCCTTTCTACAAAAATGTCTGTTCAAGAGACACTTGTTTAGAGTCTTTAGGGGTACAAAGCACGGGAGCTTTACAAAGAACAAAACATGGAACTATGGCAGATAGATCTAAGGAGAGATGAAATTCTGGCATCCCCTGAACCTCCAACAGAACCAGCTGCAGGTACTGGGGGAGACCAGGGCCCACCTGGGGCATACTCCATGGCGATCATGAGCGCCTTGTCCTCCAGGAAGTTCTCATAGTACTCGATGACGTTGGGGTGGCTGAGCAGCTTGAGGACCTGGCACTCGTTCTGTGCCGCCAGTCGCTCGTCCTTGCTCATCTGCTCCACCGGGATCTGTTTCAGGATCACCAGCTTCTGGTCAGCCTTGCGCAGGCACAGGTGCACGATACTGCGGGGACAATGCCTCAGCGGGAGGACAGGGCCTGGCTACACCACCCTGGGGTGACACGTGGCCCTTCACCCCCCACATTACCAGGGTAACAAGGCCTACAATCCGCCCCATCCACCCCCCCGGAGTGTCACACTGCCAGTGTCGTGTCACCCTACTGCCATAGCAACAGCCAGGGCCTGGCCACCACCCCACCCCCAGGGTGCTACACGCCAGCTGACCCTCCGTGTTGCCACGGTGACATGGCCTTGTTGCCATAGTAACGCAGCCTGCGGCCTCCCACCTCACCCCTCTGTGACATATCCCCGGCACTACCTCCCTCCCGCCACGCGTTGCACGACAAAAAGGCCTGAAAAACCCCCCTTCCCTACTCCCGAAGCTGCCCTCACCCGAAGGCCCCTCTCCCCACCACCCGGATGCGCTCGTATTTCTCCATCACTACAGTGGCCAGGCCCAGGCTCCTCCTGTCTCCATGGAGACACTTCCGGGGGCCCCTACGGCGACAGCTGGCGGTCAAAACAGCGCGAACCGCGCCCGCTCCTCCCCACTGTGTGCGAAGAACCCGTGGGTTTGGGGAGAAATGGGGTCCTCGGGTAACGCTACCCCAAGGCGGCCTGGTTCGGCCCACTCTGGCTTGGGTGGGCACACCAGTGCCACGGGGAGCCCCTTGGGCAGCACCTGGGGGAAAAGTTTGGGATGCCGTAAGCCTGCGGTCCCCCAGCATGACTCCCCTGCATCCCCGGAGAGATGACCCGCAGCACCGCATTCCACAGTGCCGAATCTAGGGGAGCACCCATTCCCGGGAGATAGAGGGGTGGCGCAGGGACGAGAGGCTCCGTGCCTCCTCAAACCCGATTTAGCTTCCCCGGGACCACGAGCATCTCCCAGCCATTATGGCACCTATAGCATGGAAGGGGAACCGTGCCGTTCACCCAGGGGTGGCTGCTCCTGTCCTGGAGCGGACACAGGGACAGAGGTGGCACTGCCACCCCCAGGCCAGGCCACGTAGCCAGGCTGCCATCTAGTGACACCAAGCCCGGTTCACCAGGACCGGGCGGGAGGGTGGTGGCAGCATTGGAGCACAACCTGGAACGTCACGATGCCCTGGTTAACCCTGACATTAGGGGACACCTGCCACCCCCATCCCCTTTTCCCGGGGACGTGTGGGCTGCCTGTGGGTGATCAGCATGGCGACTTATTTATCCAGGGTATGGTGGTTTTCACCCTGCCAGGCGCCGCAATTGCACCCCCGCCCGGTGCAGCCACACCATGCCCGGGACACGTACAGGGTGCCCAGGCCAGATGTGTAGGGTCCCACGCCAGCTCTGCAGCTCTGGGCCAGACGTGCAGAGGTCAGCAAAGTTGTGCAACGCCTGGTACACACATCCTACTCTGCAGGTGTGGTACACCCGATATCCACACGTGCAACGCCTCACATACGCGTGTACAACGCTCTGCACACATACAATCAGCGTCTTGCCACACGTGGTCCATCCCGCGCAGCCGCGGCGCCGGGAACCGTGGCCATATAAGAGGCGGGGCCAGAGAGGACGATGTGGCCAGCAGGTGAGGCGTGCCCAATAGCGAGATGCAGCCAATGGCGAGGTGCGGCCCACAAAGAGGTGTGTCCAGTGGGGACCTTTGGCCAATAGGTCTCCATGGACCCATGGAGAGGCGTGGACACAAAAGAGGAGAGGCCAATGAGGCTGTGTGGCCAATAGTGAGGTGCGGAAGGCGTGGCCCACGGGGAATGTGTGGCCAATAGGGAGGCGAGGCGCGCTGGAAGGCGTGGTCTTCTCCGGCTTTCCCGCAGCCCCGCCCGCCCGCGCCGCTGTGGGTCCCGCGCCGGCGGAGCTGGGTGCGATGGGCCCGGGATGGCGAGCGGCTTCAGCAGCGCTGGTGGGCGGCAGCGTGGTTCTGTTCGCGGGGCTGCGGCGGGCGGCACTAGCTCTGCCCCAGCCCACCGCCGTTCGGAGTCGCCCTACCCGCGCCTGGCGCTGGTGGAACCTACTCGTCTCTTTCGCACACTCCGTGCTGGCAGGGCTATGGGCCCTCTTCAGGTACCGGGAGGCGAGCGGGTACGGTGTAGGGACAATGCACACTTTACGAACCGGGACCGGGGCTCCAACACCCCGTGGGAGGACGACCCCTAGGGGAGGAGGCGAGAGATGGTGTGCTCGGGGTCCACCCGTCGCAGTGTCCAGGCTCAATCCCTTCCTCCTCTCCTTCCCCCCAATCCAGCCTCTGGCGCTCCCCGGAGCTGCTCTCCGACATCCAGGACGGCTACAGCGTCTCAGGGCATCTGCTGGTCTGCTTCTCCTCGGGTAAGGAACCAGGGCGATGGCCGGGGCCACCCTGCCGGATTCCACCAACTCTCTCTTCAGCCTTGCCTAGCATATTGGCCCGGGCTGAGCCCCCCGGGCAACTCTCCATGCCTCTTGCCTTAATCATGAGCGTGGAGCTCACAGGCTGCCAGTGCCTGGGGCCTGGCCATCTCCTCTCGCTCAGCCAGAGTGGAGCCATTCTTGACACCTGGAGCACAGTCACATCACCCTGCTCCCACCACCCTACTCATCCTCCTCACTGCTTGCCCTTACCACAGCAGGTGAGGATGCACAAGCCAGACCCTCTCAGTGCTCTCATTCATCCCACAGGCTACTTCATCCATGACAGCCTTGACATCATTTTCAACCATCAATCCCGCTCATCTTGGGAGTACCTGGTGCACCATGCCATGGTAAGTATGACCCTGGGGAGGCAAACGGCCAGCATGATGGGGCTGTCACCCACCATGGGCATCAGCCCATGCAGGTTTCATGCTCTACAATGGGTCGAGCCAGAGCCGTTCCCTCTGTTTCACCCTGGGTGCCAGGTAGGCTTTGCATCAACAAGGTGAGGGTGCCCAGCCAGGCAGGATGCCTGCTAGCATCAGCTCTGAGTGCCGGGAGCCAGACAGGCTGCCCCACAGGATTAGGGCAGAGCCGGAGGCTGGTTCCAGCTCCTCAGTGCAGGGTGGTATAATTGGTCCCGGTGGAACTGGCTCTCCAGACTGGCTTTTCCTTGGCTCAGGTGCCTGCTGAGATTTCTGGGTGGAAAGGAACAGTATTAGGTATACTGAATCTTGTTGGGGAAGGACTTGCCTCCTCCAGGGCGATGAGAGCTGACCCTGCTGTGTGTCCCCCTCACTCCTAGGCCATCTCTGCCTTTGTCTCGCTCATCATCACAGGCCGTTTCCTGGTAGCAGCAGTGCTGTTGCTGCTGGTAGAGGTGAGCAACATCTTCCTCACCATCCGCATGCTGCTGAAGATGAGCAGCGTGCCTTCCCCAGCACTCTACGAGGCCAACAAGTACGTCAACCTTGTTGTGTACTTTGTCTTTCGCCTGGCACCCCAGGCTTACCTCACCTGGTACTTCCTCTGCCACGTGGAGATGCAGGGCCAGGGTGCCTTTCTCACTGCCAACCTCCTGCTGCTCGATGCCATGATCCTCATGTACTTCTCCCGCCTCCTCCGCTCTGATTTTTTCCCCTCCCTGCGCAAGGGCTCTGCAGGGAGAGATGTGGATGGTGAGAAATTTCTGATAGACTGAGATGTGCACACCAAGACAGACCCAGGCTCTGGCTCCTGGAGGTCTTAGCCTCTCCAAACCTGCTCTGATGTGCCTTAGGGCTCGCTCCCTGACTCCACGCCCTGCCTTCACCCGCTCTACTGCCTAAAAGCACTTCTATGCTTGATCAGCCCAACAGCCTCGCTGAGTCGTGGGGATGCCACCAAAGCCAGGGGCGCAGCTGATGGAGAAGCAGCCCAAGACAGCTTCTGCACAGGCAGCTGGAGGGCCAGGGTTGGCTGCATTTTGCAGCTGATAGCTTGAGGGGGTTGTGAGAGAAGGGACGAGTCCCTCCCATGATGATGTTGGGTGTTCTGTGCATTAAAATCAGTCTGTTTACTGCTGCCACAGCACGCCTGGGCTAGCTTTCTGTGGGGCAAAGCACGGTTAGAAGGGAGAATGATGGGCACAGGGCTGTTGGAAAGGATGTGCCCCCATTCCCAGTGGAGGGCTGGCAGTCCTCAGGGAGGGAGACGGTATGTTTCTGCCACTCGCTTTGTTCTAAGAACCTTCCAGGGACGCACTCAAGCCTGCTGGGTCCTACCAGCCCAGCTGTGCTGAGCCCTAAATCACAAGACCTCATCCCTCCCAGGGATGGCTGCCTCTCCTCCTTACTCATCTGCTCTTCCAGAGACCCAGAGGTTTGCAGGGAGCAAGGAAAGGAAGCCAGGAGAGATACCAAGCCTGGTACCTGCAGTCCCTGACCTGCCTGTTTCTGGCTTGGTGGTGAGGAGCCTGGCTGGGCTACATGACTCACCTGGCAGCCACGTGAAGTGGAGCTGGCACTGAAAGCCCTGTGAGGCCATAGGCTCTTCCTGGAATACTGCTGCTTGCTCACACCCCCTCGGCACTGTCTTCATCAGCACAGAGCAGCTCCATCCTCCTGCAAGTGTACTCGACCATCTCCTGCAGTGGCAGGATCAGGCTGCTTCTATCAACCTCCACAGACCACTGGGGGGAGAAATGTACTTCAGGTCCCTGGGGGAACAGGCCCAGAACCAGCTCAGCTGGTACTGTGGAGCACCAGAGGACCAGGAAGGCAAATCCTGCTGATCTAACAGCTTCGGGATCACACTGGATTGGTATAAAGCACTGGGGCTTAAAGGGACTCTTTCCCATCCCCAGCTTCAGGTCAGGATCCATCCTAACAAGCCCACCACCAGCCCAGGCAGAGACAGGGACTGTGCCTGAAATAAGCTGGTGATGAACTGGAAGCAGTGGGGGATCACCATTTCTCCCTCCCACCAGAGAGCCAGGAAACACCTCACAGGGTCAGGACCATGCCAGGGCTCCCCAGTGTGCACTGACACCACAGTGTGCTGGAAATAGTCTGACAGCCAGAAGAGAGATGTGATACTTGGGATGCTGTGTGGGCAGGGACCTACAGCAGCTTCAAGTCCACCACCTTGCCCCTTCCTCACTTCAAGCAGACCTCAGTAGCACATCCTGACAGTTACGTATCTTCCCAGCTGCAGCTTAAGCTCTGTTGCCTCTATGCACCAATTTTGTCTGTAAATACCCCACGCAATCAAGCCCAAATCTTAGTTCCCCCTCACCCAGATTGCCACACCTTTCCCTTTGTATCTCTGCCCCAGCAGGTCACAAGGGGACCAGCCCACACTCCTACTACCCTTCCCTAGCAGCACAAAAGGGTCAGGCATGACAAAGCTTCCTAAAGCAGGTTGCTCAGTTCCCCACTGCTGCCTTCCATCTCCAAGCAGAGCAGCTCTGGGACAGGCAGGCTGCCAGCTCAAGGCAAGACGCAAGCACAGGGAAGCAAAGTGCTAGCAGCCATCATGCAAAGTCGAACCAAGGGCAGGGCAGGCTGCAAGTTATGGTTAGAAATCCCTCCCCAAGCTCCCATGTTGCAGTATACACCTGCTCCTCACCCCAACAGCAGTAATGACTTTACTATGACAGGCACTTCTATCCCTGCATCTTTCTTGGGGTGACTCCAGCTCACGCAGTAGGCACAGGGCTCAAGCAAACCCCCCAGAGCTTCTGCTGCTGCTCATCCCCACCACAGGCAGGAGGTTGGGTTGGTGTGCTCAACCCACAAACCAGCAGAACATCAAACCTGACACCAGGAGGGAATGGAGTTGTCCCAGGCTCTCACCCCACCATACCCCCAGCAGCAGAGCTGTCACAGGCTGCCTGTTGCTCAACCTCACCTGACCACACACTTGCTGCCTGGAGCGGTGAAGTCTCAAGCTCAAGTGCCACATAACCCAGCACAGATCTTCACACCAAGGTCCTGAGAACAGCAGCAATTGGCACACCTCCCCCCTCCCATCCACCACCATCCTTCACATGTGTGCAAACAAACTCTTTGGGACTCTGACATGCTCTGCAAGAGGCTCAGAGAAACTCAGCGTCCTGTTGCTCAAGAGCTCAATTACCCCACTCAATATTTGGTCACTGCTTCCACAATCTCTGTTGAGTCTAACTACATACTTATGATCAAGTACCTCTAAAGTTTTATCCATAATTCACCTCTCACACAGTGCTCCACACTCTTGTGACTCTTCAAACACTCTGGAAAAACAGCTTCAGCTACGAATTTGAGGAACCAAGACTGCCAAGGCAGCAGCAGCTTGGAAACAGGCCTGATGAGGATGGTGAACCCTATGAGGCTACAGGCAACATAACAGGAAAGGTGTCAGGGAAACAAGGCTGAGATTCACACACTGCAGTGTGGGGAGTAGTGATCATGCCAGAAAAAAACCCACACAAAGTTCAAGGGTTTCATCAAGGGATGATTGCAGCATAAATAGCTGATTTGCTAAGAAATCAGTGTGACACACTGCTTGTGCCAGATCTGAACCATGAATAAGTTTCTGTTGTGGCTACCACTAACCCTCCTGTGGTATGCTCCACAAGGAAGCTATGTAGGACACCAAGAACACTGATCACAAACACTAGTTACAAAGATGCAGAAGGATATACCAAAGCTCTCACATAAATAGAGATTTGGGGGAGTGTCACCTCCTGCTTACTGCCAGCAGAGAAGTTAGTGACACAGCAGATCCCATCAGCAAGACAGCACTGCCCACTGCCACCCTCCCACAGAGCAGTCAGCTCTGTCCACAAAGTGCTGGGAAGGGAGGGAGGAACCCTCTTCACTGGAATGAAGCCCCGAAAGTCTGTTGGGTGCTCTCTGTCACACAGGCTATCCCATCACAAAACACACGAGTCCCTCAGTAGGTGTCACAGGGTTTATTATCCTGTCTGTACAGTCCTCAGTAGATGCAGTTTAGATGATTCCAATCTGGAAAGAAGCAAAGCATGTTAAAACAAGATGATATGGTGGCTAAGCCTCCATCACAGACATGGCTGCCATGACTGCATCTCTGCAGGATTCCTATCCTCCAAGGTCAGGCTGCTTCCTACAAAACTACTTTACACATTTATTCCACAGTGACCACTGCGCTAAACCACATTCCTCTATGATTCGTATCACCACTGCCTCCTGCCTACCTCAATCACTTCAAGGACTAAACTTGTCTTCCACTTGCAGCAACACAGCTCAGCAGAAGGCCCTCCTGCACTCAAGTGCCTCTGCCAGCATTTTGCCCTCTTTACAATCAGCTGCCTATAGTGTTGTCCAAAAACGCTGTTAGGAGAAACACTGTTTCAATGTAGGAGCTGCAAAGCAATTTCTGCTTCCTCCCACTAATACTCTGGAGCTCTTTGAGTCCCTCCTTGGAAGGCCAGAACAACAGCTGCAGTTCCCTCTTTTCCCACATAACCTCAGGATCTTCCAGCAGAACTGCTTTTAGCTAAACAAAGTAGTCTTGCTTCTGAATGCTCAGATCTCCTCTAAGTTCAAAGACACTCCACAGGAGTGCTGTTCTGCCTGAAGCACAAGTACCTCACATGTACAACAGGACAAAAATGAGGCACAGGAGACACAAGACAACAGAAGCTGCAGAGTTTCAAAGATCTCTCACCTTGTTGGCTACATCCAGTGCATCATAATCTGGAGCCAGTCTGACATAAGCCTTCTTCTCCCCATCAGGCCTGAAGAGGAACAGGAGGCTTCAGTACAGAGGCACATGACTTCCTGCTCCACCTTCCCACTACAACCATGTGCATCAGTGGTTCCTTTGGAAACATCACTTCACTCAGTGGTAAAAAACGTTCACATCATTTGCACAGGACTCTCAGGGTGTTAGAAGAGCTCAATGATGAAACCAACTCTCTGGTCTGCCAGCATTTCCCATTTCCACTAAGATGTGCTCAGTCACAAGTTGCACTTATCAAAACTTTAACACTGAAAATGCCATGGAGCTTAATCCCACATTTCCTGAAGAGGACCCACAACTGCTGAAACTCACACGTGTTCTCTTTTTCTGCTAAACACCACTCTGGGCTCTTGAAGCGTCTCACACCCACCAGTAACTTCCCCCCCCACACATCTTCTCACCTAATCAGTGTGTTGACTTTGGCCACATCAATATCATACAGCTTCTTGACAGCCTGTTTGATCTGGTGCTTGTTTGCTTTGACATCAACAATGAAAACCAGCGTGTTGTTATCCTCGATCTTCTTCATTGCTGACTCTGTGGTCAGAGGAAACTTGATAATGGCATAATGGTCCAGCCTGCAGAAGACAGAACCAGTGCTTAACAGAAGGCCTACAGATATCTCTGCATTTCAGGATACATCTTTGGGTGCATCAGTTGCTAAAAAAGTTCTAATCACAAACTCTCAGGCTTTGGTCGCTTGAAATCATCACCTGCACCCGAACATCACCCCCCAGCACTCTGCCACCAAGATGTGGGCTCAGCTTACAGGGCAACACATTGGCAAAGTGTCACTCTGGGACCTGCAGCAGGGCACAGGTC
This sequence comes from Galbula dea, assembly GCA_013399015.1. Classification (NCBI taxonomy): domain Eukaryota; kingdom Metazoa; phylum Chordata; class Aves; order Piciformes; family Galbulidae; genus Galbula; species Galbula dea. Next base: position 355,688 of record VWZX01003366.1, on the reverse strand, counting down.
ACTACACTAGCCCACACATAGGGCTGTTCCCATCCTGCAAGCCCTGCCGCAAAGCGGGGCCCAACACCACACACATACTTGTTTCTCCGTGGAGCGCTTTTCCGGGGGTATTTGGGCTGCCGACGCAGTCTCAGGGTCTTGGGCCTGCGGAAGGTGGGTGATGTGCGGATCTTCTTCTTCTTGTGACTATGGACCCCCTTCAGAACGGCCTTCTTGGCCTTCAGTGCCTTAGCCTTCGCCTCCGTCTTTGGAGGCACAGCTACAAGAGCATCTCAGTCAACAGAACCAGGATCTTCAAGACCATTATACATTCCCCTGCCTGCCCTAACCGGGCCATGGCTTCCCCTGTTACATAACCAAATGCATGGGACCTCTCCAAATGGTTCATGCTCCCTCATCCAACCAAGTCCAGTCCTAAAACGCCCAAAGGGGCTGAAGTTTCCGCCTCACCCTTCCACCAATAACCCAGTGTTCCACCTCACCAACAGACTGGGGACATTAGTTCCCTTCCCAGCTCCATCACAGAACAACGCCAGTGAGGCCCACTTTTCCCCAGACAACTGCCCGCCGGGGCAGGCCTCTCCCGCCACCTCCACGTGGTCGTGGCACAGCACCAGGCCACAGCCCTTCCTCAAGCTCCAGTCTCGCTCAGTCCAGCCCCCTCCGCGTACACGCACAGCCTGGTAGATGCCTCAACACATCTTCTCTCAATCCCCAGCCCTCGCTTTCCCCATCTCTTACCTTCCTTCTTAGCTTTAGGCGCCATCTTGGCCAGGCGGAAGCCGAAAGGGGCCTCCCGCACCGCACCGCACGGGCTTATAGCTCCAAATATCGCGAGACTTTTTCCGCTAAGTCCGCAACTCTCGCGGCACCGCGAGGCATGCCGGGAATCGTAGTGCTTACCTCTGCCTCATCGGCGCATGGGTAGTGGCTTTTCCCTGCGGTGCATCATAGGAGTTGTAGTCCTGGTTGTCCACGTGTGTGTGTCTGTGTCCGTCCACGCCGCTACCCCGACAGCGGGGACCGGGCTGGGCCCCGGTGTGGGGAAGGAGCACCGAAGTCCCGTGGTGTGGGCAGCACCGAAGTGGGCCAGCACCATAGGAACCGGCGTGCTGGCCCCGCCCCTGGGGAGGAGCCTGGACGCCGGTTTCTCCGGGGGTGGGCGTACAGCGCTGAGCACCGTTACTGGAACTGGGAGATCCCTGGTAATGGGGACACCCCCCGCGGAGGGTACCGGGACCGGGCCATGCCGAGGAGGGCTTGGCTGTGGAGTAGGATGCGGTGGCTGGGATGTGAACGGGGGGCAAGGAAGGGATAGGACGGGACACGGGGACAGACACACGCAGGGATGTGGCGATCGGTGGGACACGGAGAGAGCAACCCTCCGGGATTCGGGGGGCAGTGGGACACAGGGATGATCGTGCACTGGGATGCCACACTTGAGATGTGGTGACAGCAGGGATATGGGGACAGTGGTACCCCAGGATGTGAGGACAGCCACACTCGGGGATGTCGGGTTGGATGGGACACAGGGACAGCCATGTCCTGCGGATGTGGAGACAGCTGGGATAAGGGGACAGCCCCGCTTGGGGACGCGGGGAGAGCTATTTTCCAGGACACTGTGCATAATGATGAGGGGACAGCTGGGACATGGGGACATCACTGCTCCCTGCTTCCTCTCTCCTCAGGCCTCGTGGTGGTCCTCGGTCCGTCCCTGGTCCCGGTGGCTACCCAGCCTACCTCAGTAGCCCTGCGGGACGATGAATGTGCTGGCTCCAGTCCGCAGGGACAGAGTCATTGGTGACCTGCCCCCGGTGAGCTGGGAGGGGGGACGCCGGCCCGGATGTGGCCTCGCCAAGCCACAGGGTCATGCCGGTATCCCCTTTTGTCGCCCCTCAGTGTTTTAGGAAAGAGGCCTCCCTGCACACCCGCACAACCTTCCACTCCACCGTCGCCAGTGCCTGCCAGGAACAGCGGACGGGCACCGTGGGGTGAGTCTGGGGCAATCTGGCAGTGCCCCATCCAAAGCTTGGTGGAGGGGTGGGGTCACAGGTGGCTCATGGTCCCGCCAGCTGCTGTTGGGGGTCCCCAGCGTGGGTGCCTCGTGGCTGCCGACGCTGCTCATGTGCTGAGCCCTGCGTCATGACGCAGGAATGCAGTGCGGGGGGGATATGGGGGTCTGGGCTGGCCTGCAGCTGGTAGCAAAGTGGGAGATTGGGACTGCGGGGTACTGCTGGACATGGGGGGCTGCAAGGTGACCCCCACTACCCCATGATCCTCTCTGCTCCCGGAGCCAGCTTGAGGGAGGCAGGAGGAGACACCTCCCACGCTCGTCCCACCCCTAATGTTCCACCCCTAATGAGCGACCGTGCCTCCCGCTGCCCTGTAGGTTCAAGATATCCAAGATCATCGTGGTGGGTGACCTCTCGGTGGGGAAGACATGCCTGATCAACCGGTAATGGGACCACTCACTGGCGAGGTTCTGTGGGGGGAGGCAGAGGAAGAGACCCCCCCCCCCCGCCAAGGGCAGCAGCACGTTGGGCTGAGCCCGACTCCAGCCGAACTCAGGTGCTGGACACCCCACAGGGCAAGGGGCACTGAGCCCCTAGTGGTATTTTCGGGGGGGGAGTGTGGGGCTGGGGGCTGCTGACGCCTACCTTTCCACTCCCCTTACATCCCCTCCCCCCAGCTTTTGCAAGGACACCTTCGACAAGAACTATAAGGCGACCATTGGGGTGGATTTCGAGATGGAGCGGTTTGAGGTGCTGGGGGTGCCCTTCAGTCTCCAGCTGTGAGTAGGTGCTAGCCCCCTCCCCACACACCCCTGTGGCCCCCCCTCACCTCCCACACCCTTCCCCCAGGTGGGACACAGCTGGCCAGGAGCGCTTCAAGTGCATCGCCTCCACCTACTACCGGGGAGCACAAGGTGAGGTCTCCACCGTGTCCCACCACACTGGCTGCACTCCTCCCCATCTGACCTTTCTTACTCCCCCTTCCCAGCCATCGTTATCGTCTTTGATGTCAACGATGTGGCATCCCTGGAGCACACACGGTAGGTGACACATGGTCAAGGGGCCTGGGTAGGACAGAGGACAAGTGCGCAGGGTGTTGGGGCTGAATGGAGCAGTGAGAGCTGGGCAGGAGGGCATGGGGCTACTGGCAATGCTGCGGTGTGTGAGCAAGAGGGTAGTTCTTGGCCACTGGCCAGTGACAGTGACCTCTGCAGGCAGTGGCTGGCTGATGCCCTGAAGGAGAATGACCCATCCAATGTGATCCTCTTCTTGGTGGGCTCCAAGAAGGACCTGAGCGTGAGTGTGTCCCCCTTCCCTGTCCCCTGCCTCAGTGGGATTGTCCTTGTCACCCACCTACCCCTCCTGACTCGGTTGGCAGACTCCGGCACAGTACAGCCTAATAGAGAAGGATGCTCTCAAAGTGGCTCAGGAAATGCATGCAGAGTACTGGGCTGTCTCCTCACTCACTGGTGAGTCCTTGGCTGAGAGGCAGGATGCAAACCACACTGTCTGGCCATGTGAGGGGACACCCAGGGAGTTTTATCCCACTGGGTAGGGGAGAACGTGCGGGATTTCTTCTTCCGTGTGGCGGCCTTGACCTTCGAGAGCAGTGTGCTGGCTGAGCTGGAGCGCAGCAGTGCCCGCAAGATCGGCGACACCGTGCGTGAGTACCCATGGCTGGCCCCACTGCGGGTGCCCCTCCCTTACCCCCCACCTACCCTCCCTCTGCCCCTCCAGGGATCAGCAGCAACCAGAGTGACCTGTACCTGTCGGCACCTCGCAAGAAACCCAAGTGCTGCCAGTGAAGCCCCTGGCCCACCCCATGCTCACACCTCTGGACCAAAGAGGGGTGGTCCTGACCAGCCCTGAGGAACTGTCCCTGCTGCCCCCTGGCCTCCTGGCCCCCTGCCTGCCTAGGCAACCATGGCTGGGGCAGGCAGGAGCACCTGTGTGCCTCCCTTAGCTATGCAAACCAAGGTACTGCTTACAGGGGAAGGTGCCCCTGGGCTCACATTTGTCTTAATAAAATGGTTTTTTATGCTTTTTAAGAAAGGTGTTGGGCTGGGAGCTGGAGCTGGCTGTGTTTCTTCCCAGCCCGTGGGCACAGCATCCCATCTTGTGGGCAGGTGGGAGGATGGAGCCAAGAGAGGATGGCTGCCACCAAGGAGAGGTTACCATCTCGGGTACAGTGGAAGCCAAACCAGGCAGTAGATGCCCTGGGCATCCCTGTCCTGAAGAGCCAGCAGCCCTGTACCCCCCAGGAGGGATGTAGGGGACATGTGAGGTACCAACCCCTCATTAGTCACAGCCAAACTGATGGCGGTTGAAGCATGGCTGCAGATTGGGGGGAATGCAGTGGGTGCACTTGTAGCGTTCCTGGATCCAACGTCCACCCTCACTGTCCTCAATGCAGATGGCAGCAACACCTGCGAGGACACAGGGCAGGGGCTCATTGCTGCACCTCAGGGTATGGGGGCGTTGGTCCCACTTCACCAATGGGTGTACCCTGGGGTGCCCTGGTGCCCTCTCCTACCTGCCACGACTCCCCCTAGCCGCTCCACCAGCTGAATGGCTGCTTGCATGGTGCCCCCAGTTTCAATCCACTGGTCCACGAGGAGGATGCGTAGACCTGAAGGGGGCAGAGGCTGTGGCTGAATGCCCGGTGCCCATTCCTGCAGCCCCCTGCCTCAAGATGGGAGCACTGCGAGCTCACCTGGTGAGATGGCATCAGTGCGGACCTCCATCACCTTCTCTCGGCCTGAGTAGTCAGTGTAGGGCTGTGCTAGTGTCTGCACACAGAGGTGTCCAGCTTTGCGGATGGCCAGGAAGCCTTTCTGCAGTGTGGCAGCAGCAGCAGCACCTGGGGGTGGTCATGGCACTGTCAGGCCCCACAGGGATGAGGGACAGGGACCCAGGGCTCACCTGTGTCCCTCCTCACCCAGTATGAAGCCCATGGCGTCGATGCCTGCCACCATGTCAATGGGGTCTCCCTGGAAGGGCTGCAGCAGGTCTGTCAGGCAGTCCTGTAAGCCCTGAGGAGAGAGCAGAGGTGCTGTGTGCCCACAGAGCAGCAGGGGCACCTGCAGTCTGGGTTCTGATGCCTGTGGGCACATCTGGGTGCCCCAGCAGCCCCATGGAGAAGCAGCCCACCCTGACACCCCCATGGGTGCCATCTACCCTGAGCACTGGGTACTTGCGGGTGGCAATAGAGCCGGGAGGGGTCCAGCCAGGCGTAGTTGGGACCCTTGATGTTGGGGGCCATCAGCGCCAGGTACCATCCCTTCTCCCGGGTGGCGGAGACATGGCACAGGTCCATGTGCTGGAACCACAGGTGCTGTGAGCATTGAGCATGCAGTGAAGGTGAGATCTCCCCACTCACAGTCCCCACAGGGCTCCCCACAGCTCAATGCCCCCCACCCCCCCCATCTACACCCACAAGTGGGCACCTCAGGGTCCCAGTGTGTCCAAATCAGTTCCATACCTGGGTGCCGGCGGCAAGGCTGGGCTGAGCAGGACGGTCACTGGGAGTGTCACAGACAGCAACAGCTGAGCAAGGACAGTCCCTGCAGCACTGGGCCCTTGCCACCGCTCTCAGCCAGCTAGGGCCTGGGCTGGTGCCAGGCGGGAGCCATGCCCATGGGCCAGCGATGTGCCCCCACTGGTCATTCACACACCGTGTGGGTGTCCCCAGCACCCAGCTGCGTGCAGCAGCAATGCCAGAGTATGGTTGTGTGGGCACAGTGCTCAAGGCACCCCACAGGTGCAAGGGTCAGCAAGCCAGGGTGATGCTCAGGGTGCAGCTCTGCATGGGGGCTTGGGCATTGCAGGCTCCTCCAGAGGCTAAGCACGTCCCCGTTGGGGTGTCCAGGCACTGTCCTGCTGTGCTGAGTGCTGGCTCCCTTGGCCACCCAGCATGACAGATCCGTGTCTGGATTGTCAATGGGCTCCATGGCAGAGGAGCCAGCCAAGAAGGAAAAGCCCTGGCAGCCGTGCTAGGAGCTGGCAGGCAGTTATGGTCTGCCAGCCCTGGCTGGGCATGGTGTACCAAGGCTGCCACTGTGACAGGCCCTGTGGAGCATCCATGGGATGGGACATGGAGCCACAAGGAGCATCTGTGAGATGGGACACGGGACTACAGAGAGCATACATGGAATGGGACATGGGGGGACAGGGAGCATCTGTGGGACGGGACATATGGTGCAGGAGGCATTCATGTGATGGGATATGGAACCACGGGAAGCATCCTTCTCCCGTCGAGGCCCGCTACGGGGCTGGAGTCTTGCGGGGGCCGGTGCGTCACGGGGCGGGTGCGTTGAGGCTGGCGTGTTACCGGTCCAGGCACATCACCCCACCGGCTGCCACAGCAACGGGGCCCGGCCCCACCGGGAGGGGTAGCCCCTTCCCCGGAGGCTGCGGGGCCCGGGATGAGCAGCGGCTCGAGGGAGCAGTTCAGTATCCCGGCTCTCCGGGACCCTGCGCACGGTGCCGTAAGGTGCCGTACCGAGCCGTGCCGCCCTGCGTGGGCGGGCTGCGCGGGGCTATAAGTCGGCCCAGCGGCGGGGAGCGGTGCTGTGCCATGTGCTCCCCAGGTCTGCTCTGTCGTCTCCTCCTCTTCCTCCTCCTCCTCCTGCTGACAGCCGGCTCCGGAGCGACCCCCGGGACAGGAGCGGCCCCGCCAGCACAGGTCCGTGTACGCCGTGGGCTCACCTACCCCGGGACGCTGTGGTGCGGTGCGGGCAGCAACGCGGATGCCTATGAGCAACTGGGTAAGGGCGGCGGGGCTGCTGCTAGCTGTCCCCTTCATTCCGTCCCGTCCCGTCCCGTCTGGTCTCGTCTCATCTCATCTCCTCTCCTCTCCTCTCATCTCACCTCATCCCTTCCCATCCCTACCCCGGTGCTGCTTCACACCAGATCAGTCCCAGTCCCCATGCCAGTGTTGGGTCAGTCCCCATTAATCCTAGTCCAGTCTCATCTCGGTGCTGGTCTATTCCAGTCCTCATTCCAGTGTTAGTTCAACCCCTGTTGGTCCCAGTTCAGTCCTGGTCCACCAGTTCACCTCTATCTAGTCCCCATAACATGGCTGGTCCATCCTGGTCCCCACACCAGTCCCATCATTGTCTCCACCCTGGTGCTGATCCAATCCTGATTCACTCTCTGTCCCCAGCCTGGTCCCTGGCCCACCCTGCTCCCGTTCTGGTCCCTATCCTGGTGCTGTCCTGGTCAATGCAAGTCCAGTACGCATCTCAGTGCTTGTCCAGCCTGCTCTACTCATGGGTCGCAATCCTGATTGCAGACTAGTCCCTCTCTTGTTCCTGCTCTAGTACTGGTCTCCATCCTGATCACAGCCTAGTCCCAGTCTCAACTGCACTGCAGTGCTGCTGAAGCACCTGTCCCCATCCCAGTACTGGCCTCATCCCCCATCCAAGTGCTGCTAGTCCTAGCCCCTACCTATTGCAGCCTGATCTCAGTCCTGTCTCAGTCCAATCTAATTCTGATCCCAGTCCTAGCCCAATAGAGCCCCAGACCAGCCCTGACCCTAACCCCATCTAGACCCTACCCATGCATGCAGGTTCCCCACCCCTGTTTGCATATTCCATGCCTTTGCTTCAGGGGAGCACCAAGACACTGATCGGTGCTGCCGGGACCATGACCACTGCCAACATGTCATCCACCCCTTTACCATCCGCTACGGGTACCGTAACCTGCGCTGGCACACCATCAGCCATTGTGACTGTGACCACAGGTGAGCAGCCTCATGCCCAGCTGTGCCCCACAGCATCCCTCCATTCCCGGGGGGGCCCAGAGCCTCTGGCAGCACTCTCCGGCCCTTCTCACCCCAGATCTGCCCCATGGCAGGTTGAAGGAGTGCCTGCAGCGGGTGAACAACACGGCCTCACGGGTGGTGGGCCAGGCCTTCTTCAATGTCATCCAGGTGCCCTGCTTCGAGTTCACCTATAAGGAGGAGTGTGTGGAGCCCTACCTCTATGTATGGTGAGCACCCCCCATGCTACCAGGACTAGCCCCTGGCCTCAGCCTCACTGGGGGTCACCTCACCGTATGGCTCTTCACTCTCTGCAGGTGCAAGGCATACAATACAGTGGCCATTGCTGTGCCCAGGGAGCCAGTGCTGTATGAGTTTGGTGGGGAACTGATTGACCGGGCAGCAAGGCCCAGGGGGGTCCCTTTGAGCCCTCCACGGAGCAGCATAGGTGGAGGAACCACTCTAGAGGAGCATCATGTACCCACCCACCCGCTGTCCCCTGCCAAGGCAGACAAGAAAGAGAGGAAGGGGAAGAAGAAAGCCAAGAAAAAGGGGAAAGGTCTGAAAAAGAAAGGCCGGTCTGAAAACAGAGAGTTGAGCCATCCCACAGCTGCTGCCCTTACTGGGCAGGCCCCACAGGCCCCACTGCTGAACTTGGTGGAAGTGGCCAATGCCATCCTGAGTGATGCCCCAGCATGGGAGGCCTTGAGCAGGGAGCCAGTGCCAGCCACTGCATCCCCAGTCCCCACTGCCAGTGTGAAGAGAAGGAGGAAGGAGAGAAACAGAAAGAAGAGGCTGAAAAACAAAAGCTGAGGCAGAGTCTGCATGAGGCCTGTGGACCTGACTCCCCCCTAACCCCATGTGGGTCTTGGCTGTTTAATAAAGTTGGTCACTGGAGCAGATGGTGTCGCCTTAGCCCTGTCTCTGTAGGGAGAAAGGCTCACACTGGGGCTGGCTTCCAGGGAAATTCCTGGGGCTGATCCCACTTGTGGGGCTGCAGAAGGGGAAGCACTCTGAGCCGTGTGGGTATTGAGCGGGTTGGAGCTGCCCCACACTGCTCCTACTGGCTCACCTCATCTTCCTTGGCACTGGGAAGCACAGATTTTAGATCCCCTGCCACAAAGAGTTGAGCCAGCTCCTCAGAAGTGTATTTCTCCGGAGGACCAGTTAATAAATTCCACCGTCCCAGCTCCCCTCACTGCTTAACCCGCTGCCTTTTCCCAGTGCTCCCACACCCGGCAGACTCACTCTGCAGTCCCCACACACGGCAGCGAGCAGCAGGAGCTGCTTTGGGAGGAGTAGGTGCCTTGACCCTCCCCAGAGACTCCTCAAAGACACACAAGAGCTCTTTGGGGTGGTATAATAGAAGCTTTTCCAGCCCTAGGACAAAGGCTGCCCCAGGGAAAGGCAGAGACAGGGCAAGCTGCTGAGAGGGGTGATCACAGCCTGATTTATTTCCCTCGCTGATAACCAGGGACCTGTAGCAGTTTGAGGGTAGCACCCACAGAGAGGGCATTGCTACCAACTCCTGCAAAGCATTTCTGAGTGAAGAGTGGAGCTCTCAGCACATCTCCTCTCCTACCCAGTGAAGTTGGTAGAATGATCTTCCTGCATCAGAACCGGAAAATTTTGAGGGACAGGAGCTGAGCACTGTTTTGCCACAACAGAGCCTTGTGAGATCAGACAGCACTAAGACCCAGACAGCAGAGCTGCAAATCCCCCTGCTCACAGAGGAGCACGCGGTGCAATCCCAAATCCCTGAAATAAGCGGATCACAAGAGCCCAGGGGGGAAATACCAAAGTTGTGGTGAAGCAGCCAAGCCTCTGGAGCAGTGCTAATGAGTGCAAAGTCCTTGTGGCAGCCAGCACAGTGTCACCAGAGGGAACAGCGACGTGGGAGCTTCCCAAAAGTAGATTTTTTTTTATTGACGGTAAAGGGAAAACTAAAAGCAGAGTCAAAAAGGAGCCAACACCACACAACTAGCTCCTCTCCTCCCTCTCCCCTCCACAATGGGTCTGACACATCCCCAGTAAGGAGCTGCTCCCATTCTAATTCTCATCATACAGAGTCCCATAAAAGTAAAAAATAGTATAAGGTTAGTACACCTACAGCCAGGGGAGGTGCGGGCCCAGGGCCACTGGAGCGACAGGACCATGTCAGCCACCCCAGTACTGCAGAGGAGATGGTGACCCAGCCAGGACCTGCATTTCTCTTGGAAACAGCTGTTCTTTGTCTCCCGGGTTGCTGCCATTCCTCAGGAGTATTTACATGCAAAAACCCCTTTGTTTCTTGAGATTTGCTGTTCTTGCTCATTTCCTAGCGAGCGGAGGCTAACCAGGAGAGCTGGGAAGGAACAAAGACTCTGCTTCTGTAGAAAATCCCCACTAACAAAGCAGGAGAAAGGGAAGTGTGTGCAGTAGAAACTTTCCAGTTCAGAAATGGCTGAGTGGTGGCAGTTGCTCTACAATACTGCAGCAAGGCTGTTTCTGACACCAGCAAAATTATCTGCAATTACCTGTTCCCTTCCCAGGCCCCCAGTACCTCTCTGGAAGGTGACCCAGCTCTTGGTATGATGTTTTTATACACGCATTCAAAACAAAACATTATTGTTTATCACCTCAATAGAAATCAGCTTCTCCAAGAAAGTTTAAGCAGACAAGAGGGCAACGGCAAGCAACAAAGGAAGAAGGAGCATGGACTTTCATCACTGCTTCTAAGTAAATCCATTGCTGAGAGGAGAGGGCAGGCAGACTTCACAGGGTGGAGGAAGAAAGCCTCTCAGCTAGAGTTCAGTAAAAACACTATTTATTCACCCCTCTTGATTACAACAGGACAGGGTTAAGCAGGTTTGGAGGAGGAGGCCATGCGCTCCTAGCTGCTTTGTGTTCTCCACCACAAGAGCTGCTGCTCCTGCGGCGTTTCAGCCTACGTGTCTTTCTTACACCGGGGAAAGCTGCTGTTGGCTGGCATTTTGCTTTGCAGTCTGATTTAAAAAAAACAAACAAACAAAACAAAAACACCCTCCCAAAATCAAAACTAAATAAATATTGTTCCAAAAGAAGCCAGCAGAGAGAGCAAGCTTTTGGTATGACAGCTGCATTTCTCTCCAGCAAGACCCCAAGCCTCAGAGCTGCTGTGCTAGACCTCTGTGAACATAGCTGGGGGTTGGCACAGACTCCATAGAGCCTGTTACACACAAAAACATGGAGCAAACAACAAGAGAAACTTTCTGAGAACTCCAGTTTGCTTGTCACAGACCCTGCGACTTTGCTTTGTGTTCTCAGGACAAGAAGAGGTGACAGTCAGGGTTTTGGGAGAATCCAAATGAAATAGGCTCACCCCAGGCCAATGGTCTGCACTTTCAGCTACATTTGCTTCCCAGTCTTTGTGGTGAGAGCAGACTGCTGTGTGTATATAAGGACAGACTTGTTTGACCTCGTAACTACTTTGCTGAACTTCTGAAGTGGTGAAGCAGGGTCTGGAATGCAGAGGCCACTGTGGCATCCCTTCCTATGATATATTTTTATCTATAGACTATATGTATTTAGACCAGCCCTGCCAAGTCAACTCATTTGCTCAGGTGCATGTCACCAAGAGTCATTTCCTATCATCTCACAATGTAGAAAACAGGAGTTATGTGGCTAAGGAAAGGGAAGTTGTTTTCAACTGTTCGCTCTCCCTTTCCCTTCCTAGAGAGGAGCATGGAGGCTCTGGGTCAGGTCCCACATGGCCTATCGATCCATCTCATCCAGCAGTGGTGTGGCATCCCCAGCCATGGACATGGGCGTGCTCTCGATCATGGGGCTGGGAGATGGGCGAGGAGTCAACCTCTGCTTTTGTTTCCTCCGTTCAGCCTCCTTCTCCTGGAGCCACTGCTCGGCCATCTTCCCCCAGTCGATTGCAGCATGACTGTTGGTCCTGCAAAGGCATGGGCAGAGGGTGAGACACACTAGTGGAAGTGCTTCCCTGCCCACTATTCCCAAGGGGCCCATGCAGGAAGGTGTAAGGTAACCCCACCATGCCGCTTCCACAAAAATCAAGAACTGCAACCAAGACATGTGCCCTGCACAAGAGTCACTCACTTTGGCTGCTGCCTCTGCCTGGAGCTGGATGATGGCTGCGACTGCGTCTGGGACTGGGTGGACTGGGGTGTGGTGTTGGCCTGGAGTTGGTACTGGGGTGTTGTAATCGGCTGGCTGGGGGTAGTGTAGGAATAACTGGGGGTCATCAGAGGGGTGGCCACCGGTTGCTGCGCTGGAGTTGTGAAGACCTGCAGAGAGCAAACACTGTTAGGGGACAGAGGGCAAACCTCGCTGGGCTGTGGGGCAGGTCTAGCATAGCTCTGCATTGCCCTCCTCGACCAGGAGGCTGGCACATGACCTTGCTGCACACTCCCAGCCCTGCTGAAGCCCCTCACTGGGGCAAGGAGAGGTTTGCAGTGATTGTTGCCCAGGGAATGGGAGGCTGCAGGGCAGAAGCAGTAACACCCTGCTGAGCACAGGACATTTTTTCCCCTGAGAGCCCCTGATCATCCACTCAAACTAGGCCAGCAAGGCTCCCACAGCCTGCCTTCCTTTTTACAGGGGCAAAGGGAGATGCTTAAGACAAGCCAAAATAAGGGCCACAACAGATGGGCACAAGAGACACTTGGGGTGTCCTGTAATGAGCATGAAGGACGCAAGTTTTTCCCCTGTGGGCTGCAGAGAAGGTGTAGCAGCTCCTGAGATGGTTTGCTCCCACCTCCCAAGTCGGCTGGCTCACTGTTTGTCTAATGGAGTGCCTCCATTGGAGGCACATCGGAGTCTCTTTGCCTCCCAGTGTTCACCTCCTTTTACCTTCAGATTTTCTTGATAGCTAATACATTGAGTTACCCACAGTCCCTGCCTATCCTCAGCTCAGCATTTACTGTGCCAAACTCTATCAAAGCCTCCCAAGGTGGTCTAAAAGAGGATCACTCCTCCCTGCAAGCCTTGTCTTGCAGTACCTCTTCATTAGGTTGCCTCTAAAGGCTGAAGGCGTTTTGTGTACCCAGGCCAACTCAGTGCTGTAGCTGGATTTAGCCTAGATGTCAGCTGGCAGTGTGGGCTGGGAGGAGGGAGGCACTAGCACATGCAAGGAAAGGCTTCAGTATAAGCCAAAACAGTTCAATTCTATCTTACTCCTTGCAAAGCCTCTGGGTGTTCATCTAGGCTGAAGAGTTTGCCTGCTGGTGAAGCTTGGAGATTAGCAGGCTGAGCTTAAAAGCCCTGCAAACTCAGCGCATAGTTTCAAAGCTAATCTCTTCCACTGGCAGCTCACATTGCCAGTTCAGGAGCACAACTGGAAGGTTGTGTGCCCTCACTGCTAGGTCCCACCTCTCCACTCTGCCACATTCCTTAGGGGCCAGAGCAATTTGCTACTTGTTTCAACAATCCCCAGAGCAGGGCTCATTCCCTCAGCCACAGGAGGCAAGAAGAAACCCAGTCCAAGGATAAGCCAGGCTCTCTGGCTGGATAATCCCAGGCAATGAGCTATCTTTAAGCTCCCAATGGGATGGTCCCTCTCAGAAACTTAAGTGACACCTACATGGTATGCACTGCTGCCACCTCCACTGCCTCCATAGCCAAACTGACTGGATGCCCATTGTGCAGGGGTGGCATTGGGGTTCTGCCCCTGGCCTGTCACGGCAGCGATGGCACTGAACATCTGGGAGGTCATGTTCTGTGGTAGAGCGTTCACTGCACGAGTTAGATCTGCAAGAAAGACTCATCACATTAGAAAAAGCCTGGAGAAGGAGCTGACATCCTGATTCCAAACAGGAAAGGCCTACACTGACCTGCCAGGTTAATGTTAGCTGGAGTAGCATTAATGGAGGCTGGAGTCCTGGTCCGACTGCTACTGCTGGGAGTAATACCTGTATAAAATACAAAGAGAGAGAGATTCATTCTCCTACTAGAAGAGTAGCTATTGGCCTGAAACTCAGGATATGAAAAAAATGCAGGTAAAACTTGTACTGACAAGATGTTATACTACCAGGGAATAGTGTGTATAGGATTGTATGGTGGGTAGGGGAGGCTAAAAGAGGGGAAAGGGACAAGACCAGCCTTTGCTTCATGGACCATGTGGCTGAAAGATTAATTCTCAGTGGGTCCACAGAAGTCAGACGCTTGAGTGTTGCTTTGAAACTTCCCACGTATAGAAAATCCTAAGACACATTTCAGGGACAAAGAACTTGAAATTATCCTTTGATAACTGTCCCTATTGTGTGATACCCACAAAATAAACAGCTGAGGCACTCAAGTTTTGGGGTGCTCACCTGGAACAGGGTCCTGATAGTGATCCTTAAACCATCGGAAGAGTCCATTCACTGTAGGGAAGACCTGGCCCCGGTAGCGGAATCCTTCTGGTGTCACTGTCACATATTCTATCCTGTGAGGACCGGTGAATGCAGGAGAGCACAAAAGATCACAGGCTGCTTCAGAGCCGTACCTGCCTCTGTACAGCACTCTCACAATAACAGGCCTAGTCAGAACAGGCATGGCCTACAAACTGAGGTGATGGCCATACTGATCATGAACAGACAGTCCTACCCAAGACACTTTTATTCTGTTTTCAAGTAACAGTTAAAAAATAACCACGCCTTTCCATGCAGTATCAATCAATCACTGCCTATGCTCCTGTGACAGCCCTGGCACGGGGCAATACTGCTTGTGGCAGCCAGCTGGTTACAATCACAGGAGTCTCCTAGGTGAGATTTACTCCTAGACATAGGTCTTCTATTGTCAGGAGGCCAAACCCGGGGTAAGGGGAGGCATAACTTAAGGGGATAGTGGCAGAGCTGGAAGACAAACTGGCAGCAATAAACTGAGGTGTGGTACTGGCAGTACTCAGCTGCATGTGTTGGGCTTGCCTCTCACTTACCTGGGTTTGCCTCGAGGTTGATATCCCAAGAGGAATTTGCCAGGTAGATCTTTACAGGCACTGATAAAGTACGGAATAAATGTTGGCTTCTCTTTCTTGGTCTTTATCAGAAGCTCTTCCAGCTTCTAATTAGAGAGAGAAAGAAAGAAAGAAAAGAAATGCTTAGGGAGAACCTACATTTTCAGCAGCACACAGAGCCTACAAGTTATCTCCCTCCATGCTCTGGTCAGCTCTTTTTCCCCCAGCCCTTAGACCAGTGATCCAACAAGGATGATCAACTGCACTGTTTCTGCAGGGCTGGTGTACAAATGTCACCAGATCACAGAAAGCTGACACTCTGCCCTCAGTGATATTTGCTGTCAGGGCAACTCTCTGCTGCTCTGGCATACCACTGTAGCAAACCACACTCCCATGTCCTAAATTCCATTGCTCCCAGACAGAAACCCCTGAGACCAATAGCTGGAAAGCGACTGCCAAGCCCAAAGCTAGAAGAGGAAGATCAGAGAACTCAGTTCAGCAGCAGCCCATGTCAGATTCAAAGAGTTTAAGACCTGTCCTGAGACAAAAAAACACGATACTATGCTCTTTTATCTGCCAGAAAAGCTACCACAGCCTGGGACAGGCTCACCTTCTTGTCTCCGCCATTGCAATCCTGATAGTATTTGTGATTCAACAGGTCTCTGGCAAAAGATGCCATTGGCTGGACATAGCGAGCAACAATTTCATCCAGGTCTTCAAACTCCTTTGAACAAACACATTTAAAGAGGTGTTTAGGGTGCATGATATGGAACTCTCATTTTAGTATACACAACTCTCAGTCACACATTCTGCACAGCAAGGCTGGATGCTTTGAGGAAGGAAAAAAAATTGCTCAGTATTGTCTATGAATCTGGAGAACCACAATGGAAGTTACTCTCCAACAACCTGAAAGCAGAGGCATAGACAGAATGGCTGGGCCAACCTGTCCCTGCCAAATAGGTACTTCTCCTACCTCACCAACTCTTTCCCAGGCATGCTCTGCAGGACTCTCACCTCTGTGTTAATCCAAAGCATGGAGCCCAGGCTGAAGGCATTCTCCTTGCCCTCTTCTCGGACATCCACATGCTGGTAAATCCCATCGTTCACCTTCCAAGTGACAGTAAGGTGGTTCTCCCCTTTGCTACTTGGCCGAATGATCACATCCCCTTGGTCCATGGTCTCCATCATCTTTTCTGCTTGCTTGAAGCTAATGTTGTGGAATGATGGGTGAGCAATTACTCTCTTGATGTATGCTAGGGGACAAAGCAGAGTGTTTAGATTTCCAAGAAGAACTGTGTTGCACCTCTATGTCTAATTGTGCTTATTTTCCTGAAGGACCCTTGGGAGGCTGGCATTACGAGGGAGAGAAGAATTAGAGACTCACTTGTCCGCTGCTGCTTTCTTTTCATGTCTTCTTCCTGTTTGTGATCTGCTGCCTCAGAGTCAAAGTCATAATACGTGTCTTTAGGCAGTTTCCACTCATTGTTCTTATCCATCAGGTCTGAGGTCCTGCAGGTCAGGTCTGCACTGAACTTCTCGATGTCAATCTTCATAATCCTGCAGTGAACAGTCATTCCCACCTACAAGAGAGGGGCAGGCAAAGCTTATCAGCAGGTCTGGCAGATACACCAGCCTCCCTGCACTAGAGAGCAACCTGTGTGGAGTCAGGCAGACAATAAGGAGGTACAAAATACCTCACCTGCTTCTGACTGATACAACCTTTAAAAGTGATCCTTCCACACAAACTGAAAATCAACTGAGACCACCAAGATGACTAGAATCAAAAGAGATTAAAGGAAAAATGGGCAACTCTCTAGCACGTCTTCTACTCATGGCCTGTACCACACAGCAAACTGCAAGTCTGGAGGCTGAGGACAACTAAATTTGCTATTTTTAGCAAATTTTCTTTGCAGCAAAACTAGACTCCATGATGTGCAAGAAAGCAGCAAAGTCTGTTCAGAAATAAAGTGGAAGACACCCAAAGGACTTCTCTATTTAAATGGGAATAATACCACCACAAAAACTACAATAGGTCCAGTTAACTGCACTGAAGTTAACAATGGTTCTTTAAAGAACTGCTAGGAGACCTCTGATCTTACAGGATTATCCATCACCCGCATGAACTGTCAGGGGGACCCCCTCAAAAACAAAACCAAAACAGAAAAGATGTTAAACCTCTATTTTATCATGTGATAATAATATGTGATTCTGTTTCTTTCAGAATCCCAATCCCTGTCCTGAGCAAGACCAGTAACTGTGCTGACCTCCACATATGAATTGAGACATAAGTAAAAGCTATGAAAGAGGGATAGTGACCCTTGCATATCTAACAGTAGTTCTGTGAACTCTTTTAGAAAGCCAGTAACAAAGGGCAGCTCTGCATTAGAATGCCTTCTGGTCTCCTAAACCCAGACTTCAGCCAGACTGTAATAAATCCTCCTGCAGTGCAGTATGTTAACTGATTAACAGGGTTCCCACCAGCTGCCAAGAGAGATTTGCACTGTGGGAGAAGGACATTAACCAGAACCAGAACTCACTGCAGATTTAAAGTCCTTAAATGAAAGCAAGGTTTGAAAAGTCATTTAGGGAACAGTGTTATTAACCAAACTTTGAATCTTTGGTATTGGCTCCAGGCTCTTTCAGCTCTTATTGGACAAGTGAAATCTACTGATTTCATACCTTCACCCTTTCTTCTGGCCGCTTGACCACCTTATCACTAAGAAATTTTGTTGGGATGAAGCCAGCAACACCATTATCCAGACGCGTCTTCACTCCAATGGCCTGACCAGGGCAGGAACCGCTGTCAAAGTGGTTCCAAACCTTGAGCAAGGCAAAAGTAAACAGTCATTAAGCATGGAAACAAAATTGCTCCAGCAGCTCACATTGAAATAAGTCTAAATGCTGTGTTAGCAGACTGGTGCAGCCAGCAGAGACATGCGGAAGAGCAGATGATAGAGGAGGTGGTCTAACGGTTAGGGTTTGGCGCTCTCACCTCCAGGACCAGGGTTCAATTCCCGGTCAGGGAAGCTGTGTTGTGACCTAGTCTTAGGGAATCCTGCTCTGGCAGGGGGGTTGGACTAGATGATCTTTCGAGGTCCCTTTCAACTCCTAACATACTTTGGTACTGTGGTACTGTGAATGCTACCCAGTAATGCAATCTTCCTGCTTCGGTTCTGCTTAGCTTATGGGGCTTTGCAACCAGGACCAGATTTGTGTTCAAACCCTGTAACACAAATCTGCAGTTGAGGCTGGTTTCTAATGAATGCTATAGGATTTTAAAATAATGGATTATCAAGGCTGGAATTTAACAGTGTTTAGAAGAGACCTACAGAATAGCTGCATTAAGCAGCAGGGAGTCCAGGTAAGTTCTCATAATTAGAGAAGGTGGCAGAACAACCTTCTGTTCTCAGTGTCCCAGGCAGTTTCTCTGTGAAAAACAATCCTAGATCACAAATAAGCCTGCCTGATGTATCTGCAAAGAACTACTCAGCTTAGCCCCAGGTCCACTTCACTCCTAGCCCACTTCACTCAAATCTGTAACACAGCCATAAAGGACCTGTCAAATCTACACTGAAGCAATTAGTCACAAGTGGAACTGATTATATTTGCAGCTGAAAGCCACATCAGTTTGGGATCCTGGGGCACAGCAAATACAATCTTGGCTCTGATACCTTGTCTCCCAAGAACTCTACAAAATGCTCAACCCTGCTGATAGCAGACTCCTGACAAAGGCAGGCCCTTTAGGAGAAGCAGCCCCACCTCGCTGAGCTCTGGGAAGTTATCCTGCTGACAGAAAGGACACTGCCAAAGGCCAGATTCATCGTTCCGTATTGCCTGGTCGTAGCTTTCTCCTTGTGGACGCCTGTGGGCTATCCCAGTCACATTGCAGATGATCATTTTACCTGTGGTGTAACAGCAGAGAAGGTAAGAATGAAAAACTGAAACCCAACTGCAGTTCCCTCAATGTAAGGTAGCTGTGCATGAAAGTGCTAGAAGACTACTCCGATTACCTGAAAAACTGCTTTACATCCATGCAACCATAGCAGTGTCCTAAAATTATGTTCACCAGCAGCCCTCTGCCCCACATTTATACATGCTATGTCAACTTAGGATGACAGAAACCAGGGACATACCTATATAAAAAGTCTCTGGAGTTTCTTTGGTCAGCATATTGAAGACCTCTTCTGTATTTGGAGAACGGTATGGGGTTCTCAGGTCCTTGTACCTGCAGCTTAGCTCAGCTCGAATGTCATATAAAGTGATATGCTTGTCACCATAGCCCTGTGTGGTATTCAGAGGTCATAAAGCCATGAGCAGCAGGAAAGAGGTGAGTAGGGAATAACTTATGACCAAGAAACTTATCAAACAGCAGATTAAAAAAGAGGAATGCACAGCGTACCATCAAACTGGGGAACTCAGTCACAGGATGTTGAGGAGGTCAAAAGTACCAATACACTCAGAAAGAAGTTAGGTAATTTCAGGGGAAACAGCTTAAACAGTCTAACCACTGTCTCCTGCCTCCTTCCCCCTCTCTATCCCCAGGGTACTTGCTGTAAGCTTTTATTACATGCCATTATCAGACACTGAATACTCATCATGGCTGTTTATACATTTTACAACAGCAATACCTAAATGTTCAGCACCTAAAAAGACTAAGAGTCACCAGCTATAAAACATAAAAAACTGAGCTGGACAGCAGAGCTTCCTGTGTCTCTCAGCACACCTGTCTTTCCAGTTCTTCAGCAAAGGCATCGAGATCCAGGTCTTTCAGACGCTCGGGGTTTTCCAATATTTCCTCTAGAGCTCCTGCGGGATTAGCATCTTCTGCTGACTCATCGTATTCTAAGGCATCCACTGCCATTTTTCTTGCCCATTCATAGGTTTCAGGATGGACCCTAGACCCATCTAGGACTTCAATGTAGGAATCAGTACTGAAATAAGAGCAAAGTAATGTTCAGATAAGGACTCTTCAGGGTTCTGGAGTCACCTCTTTCAATTCAGTAATAAAGCAGATTGCTGAATACCACTATTGTCTGGTTGGCTGCCTTGCCACTGCTGCTCTCCATGGGACAAACTACTCTAAAAATCAATTCTTCATTGTTAAATCAACAGGACACAAGGTAAGATATGACAAATTCCAGCCTGCAGCTCCTGCACTACAAAGACACAGCCAGGCATTTTGGATGCTAGGTAGACTGAATCACTCTGTGTGCTACACCTGGCAATAGTAGGATTAGGCAGAAACTAAGCCAAACTGCACATGGGTTACTGATGGACATGCACAACAACTATGTTAGGAAACAACTGTTTTTAGTTTAGCTCCTCTTGACCATAAAGGGTCTTTTGAACTGTAGCAAGCTATATAATTAATGTTCTGCAGCTCACATTGCTGTACGAATTTAGCTACCCTTAAGAATCAAACAAATATCCAGCAATATCTGAACTTGGCCAGTGAGCATAGGGGCTACACGGAAAATCCTGGGAACACAGACTCTGTGGAAGAAGACTGCTTCAGCCTATCACTCTTGCTAACCCCATACAACACTGAACACAGCCCAGTACCCACCTATCACCCAGTGATGCTGTGTCGATTTTGATGAAGCCAGCACAGTTGATAAAAACCTTGGGTCCCATGTGACACATTGTAACCAGTTGGGTCCTGTTCTCCAGACGTGTGTTGTTTTGTTTTAAGATCTAGAGAGAAAGGTAATAGTATAAACCTTGCTATTCAAACACAACGGTTCTCCAGGAAAAGCAGAGAACTCACACTGGACACTGCAGTATTCAAAGCATCTGACATAATCAAGCCCACCACAACTCAGATTGTTGCCCCCCTGCCTGTGTCTCAACATTGTATGAAAGGAGGTGACTCCACGTGGAATAGCTCCAACTCTCAGGAAAAATGCTGGCTTTTTGCCTTGTGTTTTCTACAGTATGGAGGTGTTTTAAAATTCTAACAGTGCATCTGTTCCTGTGGGAATTGACAGATCTGCTGAGTTGCTTGGGTCTGTCAAGGACATAAGTCCACACACTGCTTTAGGCTTAGATGCAGCAAGATAACACATACTAAAACACATGTCAACAGAGCTGTCAACTGCACCTGGCACACAGGGCCCCGACTCCTAACAGCACTGCCATCAGGCCAGCTCACATGTTATTGGTGACGCATTGTTTTTCTTGGCAGGGACAGAAGCCTCCTTACCTTTAGCAGATGAGTGCCTTTGCGTGGTCCCAGGCCACACACGTACTGCAGCAAAGCCTGGCTGTGAGGGTGAGCAATCGCCCGGTTGACATCCACTCCCACCTCATTCACACGGTTTATGAATTCACAGTAAAGGGCATTCAGCAGGTCCTCCTTCACCACATGCTCCTGACAGAAAGGAGAGGCGTTAGCATTGCATGGAGATGCATGCAACACCGATCCAAACACAACAGATAGCTCTCAGGAGCTGTGCTGCACCTCAGAGTTACCCCTGAGAATAGCCTAAAGGCAAGAGGCAGATGAAGCTAAAGGAGGCAAAAAAAAAGGTGCTGCGTAGCCTGAGTACAGCATAGAACAGGCAGAACTTGCACCAGTTCAACTCAGAATACTTTCCTTTGACAGCAAACTCTCCCAGGCCACTTTTTCTTGCTGAGAAGGATCTTTTGACCAAGGATCTCACAAGGAAAAGTTACCTGCAGAGGGTGGAGTTTCAGGCAGAGAATATCCTCATCAGAGCCGCAGACCTGGGCAAACTCTATGAGGGGGTCCTGAATGCGGCGAGCCAGGGAGACAGCCTGACGCAGCAGAGGTGGATAATCCCGGAACTCATTCTGCAAGAGGCCAGAGAATCAGGAAAAACCTTGAGAGTGTTTTCACACTTTGTAGCACAAGTAGCAAAGACATATCAAGCCAGGGATTGGAACAAGGGAAGCATTTGGCGCTTCGATCAAAAAGGGTTGAGGTCAAAATAAGGCTCCCAGGAGCTCTGCTGCAACTAGGAATGAAACAACCTCATTCACTCTGCTGAGCAAGATTAATTCAGACTATATTGAAATATACTTTGTACATCTCCTGGTGCTGATGTCTTCAGGTAAGCCTATGCAAAATGTTTTGCCTTGATCCAAGATCACTATGTCACTGTCTAGATGGATCACATGAGGCTGCAAGGTAGGGCCAGCACAACAAATGTAGGATGAGACAGCATGAATGAGCCACAGATTAAGGAAACTGCAATAACAGAACATTCACCTCAGACTTCTTGCTGTTCATGTAGAGGATGGCCAGTTCATTGTCCACCAGCTCCACTCCAATAGAGGACAGCTGCTGCCCTTGATCCAGCTCATGAACAATTCTCTTTACATCCTCCATCAGCATCTGAGCATCCCTAAGGAGGGACAGCCAAGAGGATTGGGGGGGGAGGAGTGTAAAGCTGGGTCTTGCAATCACTTGGGGAGATAACCCAAAGCAGGTTACCTCACACCACAGACAGAAACACTGAAATATGGACGGGCATGAGGGAAGGACTGCAAAGAGACTGGGAAGTGGAAGGAACACAAAGACTCACCTGTTCTCCCCTGCAATTGTCACCACATGAGGCTTTTTGTTCAGGAGGAATTTTTTCAAGGTTTCAATATCCTGGGCCTGGAAAGCCAAGTGAGACAGGTCAGACTAGAAAAGCTAGAGGGTTTCTGGACTGAGCTAGCTACCAGCCCACAGCTACTATTTTACAGGGCAAATCCTCCTCTACTGCCACCCTGACTTGAGCGTGGCTAAACATCTTTTTCACAGCTTGATCTTGCAGCCCTCCAAGGACAAACAAGAAAGCTCTGCAGAGGAAAGACTGAGAGCATCACATTCTGGTTTTACAGAAAAGCAGTGCAAGTAGGGAATGGAAGTCAAAAGCCTGCCACAAGCTCCAATAGGTCCCACAGCCTCTCACTATTATAACGTGATCAGAAAAAGGAGAGGAAATTTATGTAGTTGCGACCACAGAAGCTCTTAACCCCTCAACCAGCAGAACTCGGGAATGGCAAGGCCATGCCACTCACCGTAAGAGGAGTGGAAGACACGCACTGGAATCTAACTGGAAACAACTGTCCTGACAGAATTACAGGGTGAAAAAAGGCAGTATTCCTGCATGCAAGAGTGACAAGGTCTGAGCTGTCTTCTGACGGGCTGTTCCTCTCCAGCTCACAATGGATTGCATGATAACCAAAAGCAACATGTAGCCATTCATCTCAACAATAGCTGCACCAAGGCTCACCTTCTTTTCCCTCTCTTCCTCATGCCAGGCATTCCTTCTCTTTGTGAAATGCGGCAGTCGGAGGAAGTCTGTAACCTCACCCTCTCCATTAACAAGGGCACAAAACACAGGGTGGTCCCTGCAAAACAGAGGTCACTCAGACATGGAGGACTGCTAAAGCTGTACAGGGATCCAAAGGCAATTCCTCTCCTCCTACCTGGCAGAGGAAAATGCAATGCCCAGCACCCGAATCCCCTTCCCTTGGTTTTCATCCATGAAATCGTCATCTTCCTCCACTTGCTGATCAGGACGGTATGAAGCTACTTTTAGCCAGTTGTACAGCTTCCGGCTGCAAGCCTGGTGGAACAGAGAAGAGAAGACAAGAGTGAGAAACTCAACTGCAAGTGCTTTGGCATAGCCCTCCTCTGCAGCGAGGGTTGTGGACTGCTCAAAACAGCAAGACAGTGTATTCTGCCAGGACTGTTATCAGCTCTCCAGTACTACGGAACCCTCTTCCCTCCTACTGAAGTATCTGCTTTTCTCTCCATCCTTGGGAAAGAACCAGACCCAGACCCCTGCCTGCCTCCTCCTTCCCAAGAGCCTGTGTATGGCCTGTCATCAGCTGTCCCCAGAACACCGCAGGACTTGGTATCTGTAACCACAGCTCTGACTCAAACCCACCTGTCTCCCATCTCACCTTGAGGACATACTCTTTGGCCTCCACCAACAGCTTGTTCTTCAGCTCTTTAGCCATCTGCACATAAAGGAACTGGTTGAGAGATCGCTCAATGGCCATTGTACGCTGCCGATTCCACTCTTGCACCTGGTGGCTGAACTCATCCCGATAGTAGAACTGTTTGATTTCCTCAAAGTATGTCTGGTCACTACCATAACTGCAAGAAATGAGAGGAGGAGATACAGAAGGGCTCCAAATGCCTGCCTTCACACCATCACCAACAGATTACTGCACAGGGATCTAACAGGAGCACCTCAGATTCAGAGAGCTGCTTGGAAAATTTAGATAAGAGCCAATCCTCCCACCAAACACCTTCAGCTGCAAAAGCTGTGCTGCTAGACAGATCACAGCTGAAGGCCCTGCTGGCAGCACAGAGAGGCCTAATCAGTGCAACACAGGGCAGCCCACGGCCCCTTCAGCACGCCTATATTGCATAGTGTGGCTACTCAAGATGTGCAGGGAAGGAACCCAGGAGCACACAATGAGGGTGCATGGGAAACAAGTCCTACAGGTTTTAGAGCTTGGTTTCAAATGAATAAGACAGATGTCTGCTAAGTTTTCACCAAAGAAAAAAGCAAGACCCTGAGAGGCTGCTTCACTTTAACGTACAAGAAACCACCAAGCCATGACTTCCAGGAGCAGTTTGGGTTATAGAGGAGCTCTAACAGCACAGCAGCACTGGATGAATGAGCTCTGCCAAGGCATGAATGGCATGACCAGTGAGGACTCACCCCTCCACTCCTTTCATATCAATGCTGATATCTATAGTGAGCAGTCCCTCCTCCTCTGCTAGGCTCATTTTCAGGAACTGGTCATCTCGCAGCTCCTTCACAGGCTTGTTCTTCAAGTATTTAAAGGAATAGGCATAGTGGGCTTCATCAATATCCTGTGAGAGAGGACAAACAGTCAGCACGCATGCGTGCAAGGCATTAGTGAAGAAAGACCCTTCTGTA
This sequence comes from Galbula dea, assembly GCA_013399015.1. Taxonomy (NCBI): domain Eukaryota; kingdom Metazoa; phylum Chordata; class Aves; order Piciformes; family Galbulidae; genus Galbula; species Galbula dea. Next base: position 331,082 of record VWZX01003366.1, on the reverse strand, counting down.
TACCATAGCAGACCATGGGTTTTATTCAATACTCCTTCAACTCTATGCCTGCCAGTCTGCATTTTCTTCCCCAGCAGGACACAGTGGAATTCGTTCCCAGTCCCAGAGAAAAAAAAAAAGACTGTTCCAATAACTGAAGGCAACCTCTCAACTGCAAGAATTGGGTCTGATGAAGTAATGAGACTAAAAATGCAGCATGCTGCTGAGCTAGCCTCTGCAGCAGCCCAGCTCGCATGCTGCTTTGGGATTTATTCAGTTACCACTGACATGGGAGAAGTTTTCAGATGCAAAAATGAGCATTTGCATGTTATTTAGATACTTCCCTGAACTGACCCACAGATTAACACTCCCTTTCTTACCTTCTTCCCCTTTTTGGTTGGGGAAATGTTGATTTTTGCTCTCTCTTGGAAAGTCTGTCTCAGAACCTGCCTGACCAAAGGCTCCCTGGCTATCTGCAAAGCCACCATGTACCGGGCTCCTTCCAGCACAGCTTCAGGGCTTGGGAACTGACTAAAAGCAAAAAGGCAACATGAAGGCATAGGACTTCAGAATGCCCTCAGATCCCCTCCCTTGTGTCATATCTGCAGGACCTCCACAAAGGTTCCCCCCATACTGACCTACACACATAATCTTTGGCCAGCTCAAGAGGCTCTGCAGGGAACTGCTCTGTCTCATGACGCTGGTAACTGTCTCGAAGATTCTCTCCAAACTGCTCAGGTGTCAGACCAAATTTCTTAGCCAGGCCATCTGGTAAATAAAAACAAAACACCCCAAGAAAAATGAGGACAAGGGTACTGTAACTTATACTGAGCAAAACTATCACAGAATTACAGACTGATTAGGGCTGAAGTGACCTTTAAAGGTTAGCTAGTTCAACCCCACTGCAGTGAGCAGGGACATCTTCAACTAGACTAGGTTGCTCAGAGCCCTGTCCAGCCTGACCTGCAATGTTTCCAGGGATGGGGGGCATCTACCACTTTTCGGGGAAACATGTGACAGTGCCTCACCATTCTCAGAGTAAAACAAATTCTTCCTTATATCTAGTCTGAATCTCCCTCTAAAACCATCACCCCTTGTCCTGTCACAACAGGCCCTGCTAAAAAGTCTGTTCTCATCTTTCTGATAGACCCCTTTAAGCACTGAAAAGCCAAAATAAGGTCTCCCTGGAGCATTCTCTTGAACAACCCCAACTCTCTCGGTCTGTCCTCACAGCAGAGGTGTTCCAGCCCTCGTGTCATTTTTGCGGCTCTGTCCTCCTTCTACAGGTATGACACATCACCCAGAAAAGCATGTGGGCTAAGCCACTATAAGCTTAGCATGACAGAGCACAAGCTCTTACCCAGCCCAGCTGCTTGACAGATGGTGTACATATCCCGACGGGAAGCCTGCTTCAGCTCAGGTCCTTTCTGCTCATCATCTTCTGCATCCTCCCCTTCACCTAGAGGGAAGGATATGTTTAGCAAGGCGTCTTTATAGAGGCTTCCAGACAGCTGCAGTGTCAGAAGCACAGCAAGGGGATTAAACACAACCTACATTGTGCAATATAGAGACTCTAAATTCCACAAACATCTCAAAGGTCACAGTAGCCTTAAAAGTATTCAAGGCTAGAAAAGCACCTTGAAAACATTATTTTAATTTCAGATTCTTTTGCAGTTTTACTAGCAGTATCTCTGAGTCACACATTAAACACACAACACAGAGGCTGATCCTTGCTTTGGTCCCTGCCATGAGGGGTGATATTGAGTCCAACTGAATGCAGAACCTTGTGTGGCAAACCAACAATTTTCAGACATGTCTGGAAGACCTAAGGCTAACTTGAGATACAAGTGAACAGCACAGATTCTCTGTGCAAACACATGGACTTTAAAACAAATTTTCTTACTATGCTTTTGAACCAGGATTTTCAAACAGGCCACAATTAGGAGACTATCAAATCTGATGACAAACCTTCCTCCTCTTCACCATCCTCTCGGATATGCTTTTGCTTCTTTCGAGCAGCCTTGGCAGCATTCTGCATCTTGGGGATGTCTCGCCCGTAGTACAGCAGGAAGTGATTATACACGTCCTTCAGCTCGTCCATGGACTGCACATCCTTCAACCTACGGCATGCAAAGCCAGCATGTTACACCCTGCTTGCAGCTGAGCCGTGGTCAGAGCACTCAAAGAACCTGCTCTGGTATAGGTCAAGCAGAAGGAGCACTTGGGCTCAACTTCCAGAAGAGTTTTAAGTATTTCTCGTGACTGATATAATAAAGTCATGGCACCGTACCTCTCCATGTCAGTAGTATCGAGTGCCCTTATTCCATCTGCCAAAGGCTTGTCTGGGTCAGCAGAGATTTGTTCATACTGATAGGCTTGCATCTTCTCAAACAGACGTGTCAGGTTCTGCTTGCGGATCTTCAGCTGGGTCCACTAATACGAGAACAAAGATTTCCAGTGAAATGCACCACAGCTGTATGTCACATCTGACTCCTCCCTTCCCACAAAGGGGCTCCTAGGATCATGGGATACTTGTTATATAAAACCAAATTATCAAAATTGTCATCCACAGCCAAGCCTAGGTGTGATACATGTGGCAGGTCTCATCTTAAAGATGGATTGTGTTAACAGAAAAAAAACCCCAAACAAATCAAGGTTTGGAGCCATCTGATAGTAGAGAAGGAACCTGCACTCCTTGCAGGAAATGTCACTACAGAAAAAGAACTCGGTGAAGGGGAAGGAGTGTTTTAAACCTTCTTCTTTTCAAATAACCCTTTATCATCACATGACAGCAAACACGCAAAATAATAAAAAAAGGGTAAAAAGCACACGAGGTCTCCATGGCCCAAACAAAATCTGCAGAAAGTATTAAGCTAGATGGGAAGACATGTTAAATGTTGATGGGGTAACAAGCAGTAAAAACACTCCTTACTTTCTCATCCCACTGCCAGACCCTCCACAGGTCATTGATGTGCAGCTCTGGCTCCACATACTCCTTTCTGTAGAAGGCGATGAATGGGACCTGGGTCAGAAATGAGACTCATCATCACCAAGCAGAAGACTAGGCTGTTGCCAGCAGACAGGAGTCCAGAGAATGCTTCTGTTCCACGTGGGAGAACAAGCTAATGGGGCAGCAGAGTGGGAGATGTACCAAGCTATGCCCCAGCTCTTAAGACTGCTCCTCCAAAGAATACACCACACAGACCAAAAAGCTTCTCCAGCACCTCAGAGAATAGGTTGAATGGACCAAGCAAGGCTCAGGTTATGGTGACATTCCTCCACCTCATTCACCATCAGTTTGTCCAGGATCACGGAAATACCATGATAGCAGCCCCATCAAACATGCCTTAGAGACCTGCACAGCCACAGCTAATATAAGATAAGCTGCACATTCCAATGGAGCACCATTTTGTCACAGCAGAAGCAACTAGATATGGTATCTCGACCCCTTCTAGTTTGCTGTCCTATATGCTTCCAGCAGCCTCTGTGCTAATTCCACCTGGATCTTATCCAGGGACAGCAACAATCTTAGCAACGAAGCCAAGTTGTGAATTACCTCAAAATGTTGATTTCTCATGAAATTCAGGGCTTCTTTAATCTTCTGGATGGTGCTAGGCCCCTTGCGGCTGAAGCTGCTGCTGGCCTGCCCACGGTCAAGGTAGTCAGAACTTTCCTAAAAAGGAGAGACACGCGGTGTTGATTCTATTCCTGAGCTGTGCCCCTAGAAGACCAGCCTAGGCTAAGGTTGGAAAACAGTGGTCCGTTTATTAGCTAGGCACACAAGCTTGGCTACACTCTCTGACTTCAGACCACAGAAAAGCATCCTAGCCCTGACTTGTTTAAAGGAGAATGGAGAAGCAGCATCTGGCCAAGGTTAAAAGCAAATAATTCCTAATACTAGTTTAGCCCTAAGTGCATAGTGGTTCAGAGATCTTTCAATCATTCTTCACAATTATTCTTGCAACTTCTCTGTGTTCTTTTTTGTCCCGTTTTGTAGATGTGAAAATGAAGACACATGCGTGTTAAATGACCTGCTCAAAGCCAGAAAATCAGAAGGAAAGGTATATTGGGCACCATATTCTTCTGAACAGACTCCTCAAACTATATCTCCTAACTGGAAATCTGCAGCACCTTAAGGTCCTCTTAGGACAGAAGTCCCAGGCATAGTCCTTACCTGCAAGGAGATGGTGGGTGTCGCGAATGCGTTCCTGTAAATCCAGTCAGCTTCTTCCTCCAGCTCGTCATCTTCAGCATTCTTCACTGGGATGGATCGCAACTGCAAAAAGACAACAGGATGAGCAGAGGCATGTCAACACCAAGGCTTCTGCTACCATATCTTCAAGAAGTCTGGAAAATAACTGTTTTGAGCTGCAGATTCCTTATGGAGTCTGAGTTTCTCCCACACCTAGAGGGCTTTGCTGAGTACAGCACTTCAGTGCCTGCATCTTCTGAGCACTCAGGAAACCTGCTTTACACCACTTCTAAAGGTAGCAAACACTTCTGTCAGAGGCTTGTGGAAAGGTCTGCAGTGGTGGGAAATCTTCCATGATTTTGAAACCTCTACTTCCTAGCAGACTTCCAAAGCTTCTGCAGCTACAACCCCGGTTCCAGTTTATCTCTGTCTGTTCTAGCCTTGTTATCACTTTTCTTGCTGCAGCCATAGAACAACAGAACAAAGTGGCTTCAAATCCTCTCTGGGCATTTAGCCCCAGACAATTCTCTAAGGACCTGCTGTAATCATCACTGACACCCATGAAGATGACAAAATGTCTGAACAAGCCACATATGGCCAGAGGATGTTACATGGAACATTCCCTTGTGCTGTGCACACTAGCATGGGAAAAAAGGGTCCTTCTAAAAAGCTGGCAGCTTCAGATATCCCACTTTACAAAGGAGGGTAACAAGCCTCTGCACAGAATTACATTAACATACAATTAAGGGAGATGGAAGAACATGGACTGTTCAGGGAAAACCCAATTGCAGGGTAAAATTCAGACAAAAATGTAAGATGCCAGAGTGCTTCCTAGCAGCACAAACAGGACTCGACATTGAGAGTAGTGCAAGTCCCATTTCTTTGGATTACAGCGTGTTACAGAAACACATTGTATGGGACAGTTATGGGTTGGCTGGCATACAGGTAGGCTAGAAAACTCTAGCAAACATTCTCCAGCACGACAGCTTCACTCCTGCTATCCAGAGATACAACTCAGGGGATTACTAACAGCATCCAGCATAAAGGACATCTCAGCAGAGCACAAACCCTGCTGGAAGTGCAACACCGGCACCCAGTGGCCAAACAGAAATCATGACCAGTGGTAAAACCAAGTTTGCACAAATAAAACAGTCCACAATGTACCCAACGCATATATTTGAACACAGACTTGTTGCTTATACATCTGACAGGTGGAATCTTCCAAGAGAGGAAAAAGAGATGCCAAAATCCAGCCAGCATCTGGGTGAGAAAACTGGTGGGCACGTACTAAGCCTGCTGAACTTGGTGGGAGCTGAATTGCTTTCTGCCTGCGCACCAGCACCCTCTTCCCTCACCTGGAACCTCTCAGGCATGTCTGTCATGCGGATCTCATTGTCCTGGTCTGTTAGGTGACTGCTCTCCAGCTCACTGGGTTCATACATCTCAAAGATGCTACGCCGACTGACACGCTTCTTGGCAGTCTTTTTGGGTCGTACACGGGTCTCCCCTTCAGTTTCTTCATCCTCATACTCGTACTCCTCCTCCATCTCCTCATCATACTCATTATACTTCTCAAACTCATCATAGTCAAAGTCCACACCAAAGATTTCCTGGGCTTCCTGCAAAGCACTGAAAGGCAAAAAAAACCCCCCAAAAACCTATCATTCGGCCCTCTGAACATCTGATCACAGAACTTCTTCCTAGCCACACAAAGGAGGCCATAGCAGCCAAGTCTAAGCTTTAGTTTTGCACCTAGGATAAAAGATAATGGATAGGTACACAACTCTTTGAGCTTTACATGAAAATACTTCTCTTAAGGGACTGATTTTAGTATCCCTGTAAAAACTGCCAGGGAAAAAGGAAGGAATCAGACATTTAAGAAATCACAGTCCATGTTTAAATTTACCCAGTTCCTTTAGGGAAAGAGACCAGGAATATCCAACCACAAGCTGAAATCACTCTGCAGTTGCAGAAATCAAGTAAGCTGAGCACTGTTTGCAAGGCTCCAGGCCAATTTCCAAGCAATACTTACGCATCTGTGTATCCAGGGAGCTTCTTTCGCCATTTTGGCTTCTTCAGAGGTTGTCCATCATCATCCACAATGAAGTCATCGATGTCTGGACATTGAGAAACAATTCAGTGGTCAGGACACTCACATACTCAACTGGTACTTCTAATAAAGTTTAGCTCAGCCACTGCAACTATGAACCTCCACCACAGACATAAGCTACTCCTGGCTGCCAGTCTGCCTAGCTACCCAAAGCATCTTCTGCACCAACCTCAGACATTCCAGGAGTCTGAACCACACTAACAATCTAGAAGGAACTTCCAAACAGAGGCAAAGCCATTTGACAACTATCTAGAGCTCAGTTAACTGAAAATTAAGTTAGAAAAGACGTGCCGTGCTACTAGGTATTAAACAGTGCCTTGACTTCCTTCCTTGAAAGACTTCCACTCTGGAGGCAGCTTAGCATCACCTTAGCAAGACAAACCAAACCTTCCACTCAGAAACGTTTAATTCTAAAGACTACCAATCAGACTAGCAAGAGCTTGACCCCAACAGTGCTACAGCCTTTTGTTACTTCTAGGTCAGAGAACTTAACTTGGTTCCTGTGCTTTAATCCTAAGACAAATTTTGAATGTAACTGACCATCCACACTCACCAGACTCATCTTCTTCCTCCTCCTCTTCCTCTTCTGGTGGAGCAACAGGAGCTTCAACAGCTTCCCCTCCCTCCTCGCCTTCACCATCCTGAAAGATTTCTTCAGCAATGGCTTCCTTCTCATGTTCTTCTTTCCCATAGTCTTCCTCTTCATCATCCTCATCATCTGACATTTTTCGCACACGCCTGAATTTTTGCTGTGAGCAAACAAGCTTGTTAGTGCACATAATTCCCAGCAGATACTCAAGCTCAGTGTGGTCTCTGCCAGGCCAGAACTACACTTCCTCTGCAGGTATCTGTGAGGGAGAAGGAGGGAGCCCAGCATAGACCAGGCACACAGGGGAGAAAAGCCATCCCCTCAGGAGCTGTGCTGCAGGTGCTCATTGGGCACAGTGTGTACACAATATTAAGTGCCTGCTGAGGACTGGGCCATGTCCAGGACTGTGTCTCTTGCATGCTGTCACTGCAAGTGCCAGTCTGGCTTGATATGCCAGTTCTCAGTTGCTTGGGAATGGAGAGATCCTGCTTCCTTCAAGCACCCAGCTCTCCCTTTCCAAGAGCGTAGGAGGAGATGGGAGGCACCACTCACTCACCCCAGGCAGAAGCCCACCATCCTTCATGCTAAGATGCGCCACATCATTAACAACAGCATGGGAACACAACTCACTCTTTTGACTTTAACACCCAGGTTCTCTTCAATGAGGTCAAAATCATCATCCTCCAGGCGGTCATCAAAAGCTAAGAGAAGAAAAGAGAGACACGTTTCACTCTCTCTTGAGAATGGACTGACCAGAGAGAAGGGTATAGCTTACCCAGCCCATGCAAACACCAGGGCAGAATGGGAGCATTACACTGTGCTCTGCTATGAACTATGACGATAAAACTTACTGCGCTTTCTCTTTTTGTGGCCAACATCATCCTCAGAATCTCCAGAGTCACTCGCTTCTTCCTCTTCTTCCTCATCGTCATCATCATTAATGAACCCTTTCAGGTTCCCCTGCTCATCTTGATCATCAAGATTAATCTCCTCCTCTTCCTCATCTGGGGTGGAAAGCAGCACGTGTTAAAACATTTATCCAGTGGTTATCTGCCTTCTTGGCTCTGCGCAAACAGCATCTTCCTTCACACTATCCACAAAGAATTTTAACTGAAGACTTTTACTGGTACAAAACCCAGCCAGCTGCTTGTGCCAGAATCCCATTTCTTGTCTTGTTGTCTCATGCTCTCTCCACAGAGAGAACAGGTGGAGTGGTCATGCTGGGAGAATTCCTCTGCCTTTGATGTTTACCATCAAATTGTGTGACTGCACCTCCCACGGGGTGAAGAAGTGTATTTTCTATTGGCAAATATAAAAACCACCCAAGCACTTTGAGGAAAAGAAGCACTTAAACAGCTGAGATTACTGACTACAGAGGGCTGTGCTATTATAGCACAGTTATTGCTCCATCTGAAGAGTCATGGGATGTAGAATACTGAGGCACACAGACAATTCAGCAAACTCAGAACAGGCAGGCACTCACCATCCTCATCTTCCTCTACAAACTTCTTGGTTACTCTAGGCACAACCTCCCCATCCTGGTTGTACTCCTCCTCTGACTCTTCTGCTTCACTTTCTACAAAGTCAGACATGGTTGCAGTGTCTCACACAAGCTACACAGGAACTGGGGAAAGAGGAGATATCTATCACATCAGCTGAACGAGCAAAACACAACCACTTCCCCCATATGAGTTTTGGAGAGAAGACAGCTAAATCAAGGTTTCACATGAACTACGAAGGCCCTGAATTACCAGCGTCCACCTTGCTTGGACATCGCTGTCACCAGAAATTAGGCAAGCGAAGCCAGCAGTGGAGTGCTACTTGCTCCTTTCAACCCTTGTCTCAGTGAGCACGACAGGACCTGTCACTATGGCATTCGTTACATGGCGCATGCAGCCAAAGCCTTTCAGCATGTCTGCATCTTCCTACATGGCCAGGAAAGCAACCCCACGCTGCCACCAATGCTGTGTGGTGTTAGGCACACAGTCCAGCCAATTCAGTAAATGAAGTCAGGGCAACCCTGAAATGGGCCTTGAGTTGCAACTGCAGGCTGTTAGCAAGGCTCTGCCTAGCCCCATGGAGCAAACAAGAGAGAGACCTGAGGGGTGCTGCAGGGTCAGGGCTGGAAGCTCCTGGCTGCCCAAGTCCTCCACTCTACACAGCTGGGGCCAGAGCTAGAATGTTCCAGGCCAGGAACCTCTGTCCAGAGATTAGGGGGTAACAAGAGACTACAGAAGCAGGATGTTTTCTATATCCAGAACCTCTTCTTTCATGTGTTTTTTTCCCAACTGGGGTTTCTGGAACAGTATAAATCAAGATTGGCACAAAGAAAAGTGTGTGTCCATAAAGATATGGCTCAAGTTTGGTCTCTCTGAGCCTTCTACTTCTCGTGGTTATACAACTTGCTGTCCTTTTTAAATTTTTCAAAGGATATTTTTTTAGTTCCTTTTTGTATACTCCAAAATAACAGAAGATTGCAGAAGTCAGCTATAAGAAAAACCAAACCAGTTCCTGAAATGGCTGTGAAGATGAAAGCACCAGCCCAAGAAGAAGAACCAGTCTTTGGAAGGTACAAAAAGAAGCTCAGATGAGGTGTCAGATCTAAAGCCAAAACCTCCATGTTAAATGACATCTGATGTTAACACACACAAAAAAACCCAAAACAAAAAAAACCAAAGCAAACCAAACCAAACCAAAAAAAAAAAGAAAGAGAGAAAATAAATCCCTGTACCAGGGAATGATACCTAAACAAACATGTTTCCAAATGTTCCCATAATCATTGCCTCACTGCAAACTAACAGCTGAAGGAATTAAGTCCCATTTGGGACAACCTGATCAAGGCTTGGCCATGACACTTCTTGTGTGCGGGACTTCTTGTTCTGCCCCAAGATCCACACATCTGCTGCACAAACACAACAACTTAAGAGAAAAACAGGGACTTATTTCTCAGTTAAGTTAAAAACCCAACACTACCAAAACATGCAAGGCTGATCTTGGATAATCTTTTAAGTCTTAAAACACTAACAGTGCCAAAGGAACGTGTCGGCTGTATCTCATTAAAGAAAGCCCACAACTAAGCCAAGGGAAAGACCTCTGCCAGACTTCAGACATGAGCAGGTAGCAGCTCATACTCCTTGTCTGTGGACTGTAGGGCTGTGGCCAACATCGACCTGTGATGCCTCAGACAGGCAGAAATCACAGTGGGCCAAGGCTACTGCTCTGCACCCAGACATGACATGGCTGCTCAGGCTTGGTGCATAGGTACAGAGTGAGCCTTGTCCTTGAAAGGACACTGTAGAAGTTGCACACATGTATTTTAAGCATCCCTCCCAGAAAAAAAATAAAATATGGCTATATAAAATAAAATATAAAATAAAAATAAAAATATGGCTACAAGCTACAAGAGGGGAAATTTAGATTGGAGATTAGGAGGAATTTCTTTACCAGGAGGGTGGTTAGGCACTGGAACAGGTTGCCCAGGGAGGTTGTAGATGCCCCATCCCTGGCAGTGCTCAAGGCCAGGCTGGATGTGGCCCTGGGCAACCTGGTCTAGGGATTGACATCCCTGCCCATGGTGGGGGGGTTGGAACCAGATGATCTTTAAGGTCCCTTCCAACCTGAGCCATTCTATGATTCTACGAAATAACACTTCAGAGTGCAGTACAGATGCCAACTATATGTTCCCAAAGCAAATGCCACTGATAACTGTGTAACTACATGCATGCAAAGGAACAGAAACTGTTATCTTTACCAGCCTGTGTATGAATATTACATCAACTTTACACCTTCTCACCAACTCTCCTTCTACAAATATCCATCAGGGTGTATAAACGTGCATAAAACTGCACGCTAAGTGGCTTTTCCTAGACCATATCCAAGTCTAATAACTTTACTTTTCTCCTGTCCATGAACACCACACATCCATCAAGGAAAAAAACCCTTGTCATAGTCCAGGTATGATCTTACTACTGTCTGCCAGTGAAGGGCTTTGCTTGTAATTGCAATTTTCTTTCTCACCATTTGTTCTACCATTTCCTGGCAAATTCTGTTCATGTCAAATCAAATTTGTGTGGACATGGGGAACAGCTAGGACTTATAAAACTCATCTCATTTAATGATCCAGACGAGCAGGTTCCACACAAGTCAACCACCCACAAAACTGGGTGCTTTCAGCTCCAGTGAAAGCCACCTCAGGACAGCCGGGATGTCACTTAGCATGGCAAACAGAAGCAATCATAATTATCACCAAGGAGATGTTGAATCAGACGTGGACTGAAGGCGCCTCTCCCACTCTCTGAGCCAGAGGGGCTTTCATTTGAAATAAAACAGGACAGAGAGGGAGGTAGAGACTGCAGCCAGCACAGGCAGAAGTGCAGAGACAGAGCTCAGACCAGCACTGGTGCCCTGTGGGAGCCCCTAGAGCAGTCTGTCAGAGAATCCTGCTCTAGCAGTGCTGCTTGTATGGCTTAGGAAGGGCTGAAAGACTCCGGACTGAGGATTATTGGACCAACCCAGCTATATTCTGCTACAGGCCTTTTCTTGAAACAGCACAGCAGCATCCCTCCTCCTGGAACACTCCCAGGAAAAGGGTCAGACATTGCTGCAGCACAGGAGCAAGGACTGAATTACACTAGAGCACCAAAAAGGCAGGACATCATGCCTAATCCTACACTCTTACCTGTACAAAAGCAAACAGGCTCCTGTAGGTGACATTAGATAGATAGATAGATAGAGAGAGAGACAGACAGAGAGAGAGATCTTTGCTGGCAATACCAAGACTGCAGAGCTCTGATCAGGTCAGCAGTACCAGGCTGGACATGGGCTGCAGGCACTTTGGGCTGCCTCCCTGGATAGGCGAAGCAGTGCCCTCAAAGGGATGGACCTGAGAAACACCTGTAAAGCCTTGGCCATGCATCCAGATACCTGCTGGGTGCTCAGGACTGCAGGACATTGCAGTGCTGGAGGCAGACGCAGCTTTGCACATCATACACCAGCAAAATTTTAACTCATTAGGTTTAGAAACGAAGATACACAACAAGAGGCTGCAAAATATCAGCATATGTTTTGGGAAAAACTCCTGCACCTTGCCAGTTAGGGTGGCACTGCAGCAAAGCAGGGATACAACTGTGTGCAGGATGGCATCGCGAATGGCTGCACCCCACAGGAGCTTCACAGCCTGACAAGGTGCGGGGTGAAGGAAACCAGAAGCATCTCATGCTCTCCAGCCACATGGATGCCAACTAGGGCATGAAACCTCAGCAGTGCTCACAGAACAACCACCAAGTGTCCTCACAGCAAGAGTGAGACACATTTATTACTCAGCAAACAACCTCAAGATATCAGCGTTAATGCACAAACCAGCAAAAACAAGTGTTAATCTAGGCTTTACTACAGCATGGGTGTTGAAGAGGAGCAAGTCCTTGGTTTCTCCCCATCCTTTGTGGGAGAAACTACATCAAGGCTTTGACCCACACTAATATTACTTTTCTGGGATTGGGTTTTTAATTTTGGTGGGGGTTTTTTTTTGGGGGGTGGTGATAGGGGGAGGAGGGGTTCGGGTGGGGAGAGGGTTTGGATAGGGATAGTTTAAGCACTGCAGTTTTATGGCTTAACTCACAGTCCACTTAAGATCACGTAAGTCCATGGAACACATTGCCAAAGCCACCACTGAACAGTTTTACTCAGTTCTTGTGTCTCCACTTCAAAGAGGAAAGTTAAAGAAGCACTGTGACAATCAGAAGGCTGAGAAAATTGACTCAATTAAAACACAGAGCCTAAGGGAGCCCGATCTATTCCTTTTGTCAATGAAATCACAGAATGTTAGGAGTTGTAAGGGACCTCGAAAGATCATCTAGTCCAAACCCCCGCCAGAGCAGGAACGCCTACAGCACCTGGTATTCCCAGGCGGTCTCCCATCCAAGTACTAACCAGGCCCGACCCTGCTTATCTTCCAAGATCAGACAAGCTCAGGTATTGTCAGGGTGCCCGTGCTCATTAACAACATTAATTTTAGCACGGCCCAAGTACATCCACAGAAGGAAAAGACTGTGACAACAAACGGCTCATTAGGAAAAACCCAAATGAACTACAAAGGTAACACCACTGTTCCACCCCCTGAAGCTCTCATAATGAAATAAATTTTGGTTTTCTTAAAAAAAAAACCAAAAAACCCAACAAGCCACAGTTAAGCTGGAATGTGTGGATTTAACACTAATGACTAAGCAATGATCTCTAGGCTGCATCCCACCACAGAATTCAGACAAGATTTTATTGGTATTTTTTTAATTTGAAGCTTACAAGCCTAACAAAAACATCCCTGGGAAACACTGTAAGACACTTGCACCACAACAAACTACCCTCACAGGCACCTCATCAGTGCCGAGTTCTCTCTCTCAGAGCCACTCCTTGGTACAGGCAGGGACTTCTGCAGGGCTGATTTCCAGTGAGGCCTGCCAGCCCTGATATGGCATCAGCAACATATAGCTCTGTATTTAGCTTTTATAGCTGTTTTATCAATTTCTGAATTTGGGTCCTAAACCTCCACTCCACGGTGTGCAGAAGAGCTCAGGGGCAAAACAACAACTTGAGACCATTGGTACAGCAATGGGGAGAGTCCAGTCAGCCAGATACTACAGCTCACAAACTTCCCATACCTACCTACTTTGTTAGTTTTAATGCTCCCTGTTGGTCCTACCACCTCATACACGATCGGGTAGCAGAACATCCTCCAGCACAGTGCCACAGTTTAATAGCATGTTGTGAAAAAGCATCTCTGCCTGTTTATTTTTGACCTGCTGTGTCATAATTTTCCTGTAAGAAACAGAAAATTGATGTTTCCTCCTTGCTTTCTCTGACCTGCCCAGGACGTCTGCAGCAAGCTTCTCCCCTAAGGTGAGGAAATGAAGGCTTTGATTGACCAGATACCTGCTCCTCCACACCATTCCTGCTCCTGCCTTTTCCAGTGTTCCCTCTTTGAGACAGGCTAACCAGAACTGCCAACAACAGCCAAGGCACAAACTGCCAATTATTTAATGATTCCTGCAGTAGCATAATGATATTTTCTGGGTTTTTAATCTGCTCCTTTAAAGTAATTCCAAAATATCCTTTTTGGGTTTAGTGGCAAGTTGAAGTGATGTTTTAAAAGAAACAATTGCTGAGAAACCAAGAGCTCTTTCCTGAATAGTAAAAGCCAATGTACAATCAACCACTGCAGTGTTTGTTACCTTCATTACACCCGTTGTTGTTTTATCTTGTTTACCACACTAGCACTCAGCTACTCCGTATTTTCTCTGCAACTTCCCACTGTTAGGTTTAGATGTTCTAAATAATTTAGAATTAAATTTTCCTTCTCCACATCACAATATTAAGAGAACAAATAAAAGTTACTGAGATGACTGTGAAATGCCAAAATAACCTCATTACACTGTGAGTGCCAACCATCTGACCCTATCTTTTTCTTTCCCCCAGTCTTTTAATTAGTTATTCATCCCTAAAAAGGCCTTCCCAAGCTGATGCCCCTTGGCTTTTCATGAGAGACCTTATCAGAAGTTTTGCAAAACCAGACACAGTGCTCTGGGAATTACCTGCAGAGCGAGGCGATCTCGATGGTCAACATACCCGAGAAACAAAGCTCAGACCCCAAGAGAGCAGGTGACACTCTCCACATCCATCATCTCACACCTACCACCTTTTCCTACCATGTCAGCGACGTTCCGCAATTCTCGGCTCTGCTGCACTCTCCCTCTCAGGGCAGACGCTCCCACTAGAGCCGGGGGGGGGCCCTCTGCGTTACCCTCCCGTCCCCGGGGGAGCAGCCCCTCGCCCCAGCCTCAAGCCCCCCCTCCCCAAGCTCAGGTCACACTGCTGCGGCACGGCGTCAAACCAGGGTCCTCATCCCGGGAGGTTCCTGCTCACCTCCAACCCAGTAACCGAACCGGAGGAGCCGCCGCTGCCTTCACTTTCCCCACACCGGGGCCTACGGCCTGGCCCGACGCCCTTACCGCCCTCACCGACGCCTAAACCCCGCCGGAGCCGCCCAGCACAGGCCTCACAGCCGCCCCGAGCCCGGCGCGTCTCCACCGCTCCCATGACAACAGCCTCCCACCCAGCCGGTACCGGAGCCACGCAGGCCTTACCGGTCCGACAACCGCTGCCACTCGTCACCCCCGCACAACCCTCGTCTCATCCACCACGGGCCTTACCCAAGGCGCCGAGGGAAAATGGAGGCCTCCGCGGCGGCGGCGGCGAGCGAGGCGGGGCGGGGCGAGGCGAGGTGGAGCAGACGAGCGGCGACCGTCGGGTGGGCGGAGAGGCAGCAATTCCGCTTCCGGTGGCGGCAGCTGTTATGGCGGCGAGGTGGAGGGTACCGGTTCTGCTGCTGGCGCTGGGCGCCGCGGTGCGTGGCGGTCCTGGGCCCGTCACCTGCGGCTCAGTGGTCAAATTACTCAATGTGCGGCACAACGTCCGTCTGCACTCGCACGATGTGCGCTACGGCTCCGGTAGCGGCATACACACGCTCCCTCCCAGCCCCCGCCAGTACTGGTACTGGCCCCTGCCGGGACAGGTTGGAGCGCCGTTCTCCCCACTCTTCTCCCTCCGCAGGCAGCGGGCAGCAGTCGGTAACCGGGGTGTCGGCAGCGGATGATGGGAACAGCTACTGGCGAGTGCGGGGCCGTACGGCGGCCGTGTGTGAGAGAGGCACGCCGGTACGCTGCGGGCAGACCATCCGCCTCACCCACCTGGGTACCGGCCGCAACCTCCACAGCCACCGCTTCGCATCCCCGCTATCTGGGAACCAGGTACCCTCTGGTCTTTTTCCCCGGGTCTAGCCCCTTTTCCCAGGTACCTGTTGTTTCCTGGGTCCTGTAGGGTCCCCTGAGTCCCTACTGGGTTCTCTTTGTCTCAACTGGTCCCGGATGGGTCCCTGTTGTCCTCCATGTCCCTGACAGCCCTGCTTTGTTCCCCAGTCCAGACTGGGACCCCACGTCCCTGCCAACCCTGTCTTGTTCCCCAGTCCCTACCAGGTTCTGCCTGTCTTTACCAGTCCGTGCCAGTCCCACGTTCACACTAGGTCCTTCTTGTTCCACGTGTCCCTACCAGCACTACCTCATTCCCTGGTCCTGAGTACCTCTTGTCCCTACCAGTCCCACCTTGTTTCCCAGTCCCTACTGGCTTTTCCCTGGGTCTCTGTCCCTATCAGTCCCAACCAGGCCTCCCTTGTCCCCCATGTCCCTACCAGTTCCACCTTATTCTGCAGTCACTTAACAGCTCCCCCTTTCCTCCCTGGCGTCTAAGTCCCAACCAGGTCCTTCCTTGCCCCCCAGCCCCTTTCTCTGCCCCTTGTCCTTGCTGTCTGAACCCAACTCAACACCCCTGAGCCTCCTCTCTCATCCTCCCACCCCCTAAACGAGCTCTTTTTACTCACAGGAGGTGAGCGCATTTGGGGAGGCTGGTGAGGGTGACTACCTGGATGACTGGACAGTGGTGTGCAGCGGGACCTACTGGGCACGGGACAGTGAGGTGCGCTTTCAGCACACCTCCACTGATGTCTTCCTCTCAGTGACAGGGGAGCAGTATGGGCGGCCCATCCATGGGCAGAAGGAAGTGCATGGCATGGCTGCCTCCAGCCAGAATAACTACTGGAAGGTGATGGAGGGTATCTTCATGCAGCCTAGTGAGGTCTTCAAGGCGGAGCAGTACCATGCCGAGTTGTGATGGGCAGACTGGCAGCGAGTTTCTGGGCCCCTGCAGTGTTTGGGGATGCTTGATCCGTGGGATGACAGCTTGTGTCCCTGTCCAGGTCTGACACAGGCCAGGATGCAGGGGCCCAAATCCAACATGAAGTAGAAACCAACATCCTGAATTTGATGTGGAACAGATCCCAGTGTCCCAAATCTGACACGAGCCAGATCTCAGCATCCAGACCTGACCCTAAGCAGAGCCCAACATCTAACATGAGGCAGGTCCCCATGTCATAAATCCAGTCTAGAGCAGTTCCCAATATCCAGACCTGATGCAAAGCAGAGCCCAGCATCTGAGATCCAATGTGCAGCAGGTCCCCACATCCTAAATCCAGCCCAAGGCAGATCCTGATGTGCAGATCTGACCCAAAGCAGAGTCAACACAAAGCGGGATGGGAACAGTTCTCCTGTTCCAAATTCAGCACAGAGTAGATACTAGTGTCCAGATTTGACCCAAAGCTGAGTCCAAAATCAGCAGATTCCTGGAATGAGAATCTGACACAGAGCAGATTCCCAAACCCTTCACTTGTTGCTCTGACCCACCTTGTCACCTCCGGCTAGGGACCCTTTTGAAGGTCTGCTGTTCCCCGGTCACCTCTGCTGTACCCCAAACCGCTTCCCTGCACTCAGGGGGGACCTGTGGCTATAAAAGAATTGAACTCTACCCTGTCGTGTGGGTGTTTGTACAGGGGGTGGAGCCGGGGCGGACCCGGTGTCCCTCCTTTGCCAGTGCCGGTGCCGGCCCCGGCGGGGCGCTGCCGCTGTTGTTGTATCCGGGAAGGCGCCGCCAGGCCCCGCCCCTCCCAGCCGCCACTCTGGTTGCGCGGGCGGTCGGCCCAACGGACGGCGGTGGCGGTACCGGTACCGGTATCGGTACCGGTACCGGTACCTCGGTGGGCGGGAGTGGGGAAACACAGGCACACACGCACCGAGGCCGGGAACTGCTATGCCGCCGCCGCTGCCCGCCCTGCTCCTTGGCCTCGTCGTCGTGGCGCTCCTCGTTGGGCTGCTGGCGCGGTCAGGGCCTGGGGAGAGTGGGGGAGGCCCAAGGGGAACCGGGGAGCGGGTGACAGGGATAGAGGGGGTGGGCATGTGACTGGCGATGGGGTGACAGGGATTTTGGTTGGCCTGCAGGGGTTTGCGGGGAGGGTGGGCCGGGGAGGGGCCCTCAGAGGTCGTGGGAGGTCCTACGGAGCTGGCAGTGGTGTGCCAGGGGGTTTTGGGGGCCCGCAGGGGTTTTTGGAGGGGTGATAGGGCTGGAGGAGAGTGGCTTATAAGGGTCCAAGGGGGGACCACGGGGATGGCAGTGGGGTGATAGGGGATTTCGGGGGCCTGCAGGGGCTTGGGGGCATGATGAGTCTGGGGAGGAGGGCCAAAAAGGGATCGTGGGAGGTCCCACAGATCTGGCAGTGAGGTGACAGGGGGGTTTTGAGGGCCTGCAGGGGATTGCGGTATGTGTGACAAGACTGGTGGGGCTTGCAGGGGTCAAGGGAAGTGTCCATGGATCTGGCAGTGAGGTGACAGGGTGTTTGAGGAACCTGCAGGAGGTTTGGGAGAGTGATAGGGCTTGGGGAAGGGGGCTCTGCTGTGGTGGGGAGAGCTCACAAGGGTCAAGGAGGGGGCCCACGGGGCTGGCAGTGGGGTAATGGAATTTTGGGGGAGCCACAGGCATTTAAGGGGGTGACAGGGCTGGTGGAGGGTGGAACGCAAAAGGTCATGGAGAGTCCACAGGGTTGGCAGTGGGATGACAGGCATATAGGGGGTCCTGGTGGGGTGAAAAGTCTGGCTGGGGTAGTGTTGAGGTGGAGGAGGCCCACGGGAGTCATGAGGGGGCACATGGGGCTGCCAGGGGTGTGTGGGGACCTGTGGGGCTGAAGATGAGGTGTCATGGGTCTCGGGGGGCAGCAGGCATTAAGGGAAACAATGGGGGCTTCGGAGGGTGTCAGGAATTTCAAGTGGCTTACAGTGCTTGGGGAGAGCATGGTGTGTGGGATAGCCTCTCAGGGTTTGGGGGTGTATTAGGACTGGAAGTGTAGTGTTCAGTGCATGGTGGGGCTGCAGGGTTTGGGAGGGCCCACAGGTGTGGGTGAGAGGGTGTCAAAGGCTTGGGGGCTGACAGGAGTCCAGGGTACCCTACAGGGCCAGGCATGTTCTGGGCCGTTAAGGGTGTGTGTGGATCAAAGAGTGCCCTCAGGGCTGGTGGGGGGAGGGCAGGTCTTGTGACCCCTGCAGGATCACCTGTAGTGGCAAGGCTGGGCCGGGCCCTGGGAGCTCCCATTCAGCTTTGTGTGCTGGATCTGGTGCTCAAAGGGTGCAGAGTATCTCCAGCCCCAGCAGGGAGGCTGACTCTGGCCCTCCACCTGTCCCTGCAGGTGGCTGGCATGTCACCTTGCCATCACCTGGTGTCGGCAGAAGCTCCAAGCAGAGCTGAAGATTGGCTCCTTTGGCTTCTTCTGGGCCCAGGACATCAGCCTTAAGTTCCAGCGGGTGCAGCAGACTGTGGTGGGTACCTGAGTAAGGGGTGGTCAGTAGCAGGCAAGGGCAGGCAAGATGTCTGTGGGCAGTTTCAGGCTGACAGCAAATCTCTGCAGCCAAGCTCCTGTGGCGCAGCCTCATAGCTCGTGCCAGGCCCTTCCTCCCATAGCCTGACCTGGGGCTTTTGTCTGCTCCTTGCATGATGCCAAGCATTGGGAGCAGAGCAGGAATGTTGGGATGATCATCATAAGTCAGAGGCAGGTTGTTTCTTCTCTGACCTATCTGTGCATCCTTGCAGGAGATAGACAACATCTGGATCTCCAGTAAACTGAGCCGGGACCTGCCGTATGTACCCCTGCCCCAGCTCCCTCCCTGCTCTTTTAGGGGGTCTGGCTTGTTCCTAACCCTGCTGACTGCAGTTTTGCTGCCTTTGTACCATTCTGCGGTCCCTATTTCCTCATGATCTGCTCTGTGTGGGAGTGAATCACTTTGAGATGGCAGTGTCTTGGGGATGCCCTTGTGCTGGTGTGTGAGCTGGCACAGGCAGGATGCAGGAACCACAAATCCATGGTGGAAAAGCAAAGAGTAAACTTATTCTCGTTACCTCTGAACTGGTGGGGTCTCCACAGAAGCACCCATTGGGGGCCTGTAATCAGGGAAACAGACACCACAGAGCTCAGTCCTTGCTAGTAAGTGAAAAGGCTTTTGAACCTGCTGCTTTCTCTTGTCTTATCGAGGATTTCTTGCAGGTGTAGTTTTCCACTGTGCTGAGATCTTTCCCCCAGCAGGGCAGGAAGCTTAAGCATGTTTGATAAGGTGCCTCTGAGTCCTTCACAGACCTGTGTTACCTAAACACAGATGTTCTATTTGTCAAACAGAGAGCCAAGCAATGGTTACTATGATATTTGTGTTTTTCGGCATCTCAGCTCTAAGTCAGTTGAATGTGTTTACTATTCTCCTTGCCAGCCTTGTTATTTTCACACAGTTGGTCCTGCACATCCCCAGGGTGAGAGGCATCCCTGTCCATGGGGCTAGAGGCACCATGTGTGAGCTGTTGTAAGAGTTGCCCATGCTTCTGTAGGCGCTACTTGGAGCTATGTTTACGTGAGGTCCGAATCCGCACAGATCTCCAGAAGGGCCCTGGCTTGCAGCCCTCTGTCCCGGAGGCTCCCAGAGAAGCTGATGCAAACGAAACCAGAGCAGACCTGACTCTTAAATCCTCCCTGCTGAGACTTCTTAGCCAGGTGAGGCATTTGGCTCAGTTCGAGGCTGTTGTAAGTTGCGCTGCTGTCAGACATCCCTCACAATAGCACCTTCTTCCCAGCTCTTTTCCCTCCATGTGGACTCCATCAACATCATGGTTCTGCACGTGGGCACCTCAGAGTCTCTCTGGCACATCCAAGCCAACCAGGCATGTCTCCTCCTGAATGGCAACGGGAAGAGGTAGTGCTGTGCTCTCACCCTGCTCTGCTTCCCCAGCCTGGACCTGGCACCCAGAGGGCAGGGAGGCTCCTCTGACCCCAGCCTGATGTCTCACCTCTCTCCGTCCTGCTCAGCAACATCCCATGTCACTTGTGATGTGACACATTAATCTACACCAAGGCTGGCCTGGTCCCTTTGCCTTCCATGGGAAGCTTGAGTTGTGTGTTCTCCAAATTATGAGTTGCTGTGCTGTGTATGGAGTTAGGGTGTGCTCTGCTTTGGGGAGGTCTTGGAGCAGGGAGTCCTTGAGGGGATTGGGGCTTGGTTTGGAGGCAGCAGAGCCTTCATCCTGTTTGTTCTCTGCTCTCCTCAGCCTGACCTGTGAGGTGAGCCTGACAAAAGTGAACAGCAAAGTCCTCCGGAGTAGCCAGCTGGTGAGTGCTGGGGAATGGAGAAATTCCACGCTTCAAACTTGGGTGCTGGCTCTCTGGGACACCCTGAGGACCTATTCCAGCATGTCCCCAAGGCTGAGTGCTGCTGCAAGGCTCTGGGTTCCCCATGCTGTGCCCAGCACTTCACCGGCAGCAAGTTGAACGGCTCCCTGTGCTCTCCTTGCCCTTTCCCCTTGCAGGATGATGCCTGCCTGGCAGAGCTGACCCTGGCACTCTCCCTCTCACTGGAGATCAACAGCAAACGGCAGCTGGTGGGTGTCAGGCTGCATGTCCGGACGCTGCAGGCAGAGCTGCATGAAGGTCTCTTCTGCAGCCCGCTGCTGCACAGTGTCACTGCTGGGGCCCAGCACAGCAGCGTGAGGGAACAGCCCAGCACAGGTCAGGGATGGGGACAGGTACAAACTCTGGGCAGTACATGGGCTGGCAGTCTCCATACTTGCACCAGAGCCAGAGGGATTTGGCTGTGCCATCATTCCCTCCTGCTGCAGGATGTGGGGATTTGTGCAGGAGCCTTCCTGTGACTCTGTGTGTCCATCTCCAGGCCCAGAGGAGTCCCTGAAGTCCTTGTCTCTGCTGAGCAGGAACACGCTGCAGCTCATCCCTCGGAGGGTGGAGGTGAAGCTGGAGAACACCAGCACTGTGTTGTCTATGAACAGTCAGAATAGGTGAGGAGATGGGGCGGGGGGGGGTCTGTTCTAGCTCCCATTACTGCTGGGTATGCAAACTTGTGGACAGCTGTGCTATTCCCTGCTTGTCCACTGCTCTGCCAGACCACAGAAAGCAGGTCCTAGAGCCCACCCCAGTGGGAAGGACTGACCTTGGCCTGGAGCCAGGCTCTTGGGGAAGGAGGAAGGTGTGCAACCTTGTTCTCCATTGGGACAGCCTGATGGGATCCTCTGCTGATGGGATGAGAGTGCTGGGCTTGGCTGCACCTGAGCACTGGCTGGTGTCTTTATCCATGCCAACATCTTGGTCAGCTGAGAATGAGAGATGGGGGAACACGATGGTGCAGTTCCCCTCTGACAGTGACTCTTTGCTTCTTGCAGGCACCTCACCTGGAGCTTGAAGCTGCTGCAGTTTCTGTATCAGCGTGAAGAGGAGCAGATCCCGCTGCGCAACTTCACACCCACCTCAGACCTGGACCAAATGAGTGTAGACCTCCAGCTGGAGGGCAAGTAGCCAGGAGGGCTGTTGCAGGTCAGGGCTGTTGTCACTGCCTTCTACCACCCTTCACTCCTGCTCCCTTCTCTCCCCAGATGGCCTTCTCCTGTCCCAGAGCCGTCAGCGCATTGTGTGCCTCAACTCCCTGAAGACCAGCATCCAGGTGAGTGAGTGCTGGGAATGCTCCTGGCCCCTGTGTGTCACTGGTTTGGCTCTTGGCATGATTTTTCTGCTCTAGGTCACAGCCATTGACCTCTCGGCTGCTGTGCTGCTCAACACCTGCATCATCCACTACCGGCACCAAGAGTTTTCGCACTGGCTGGGCCTGTTGGCACAGGAATACAGGTGCCAGGCTGTGCCTGTCCCCAGCCAAGGGCACAAGGGAAGGTAAATTTGGCTTCAGCACAGCTTGTTTCCTCTTGCCTGCTGTGCTCTGGAAGGCTGCCTGAGCACCCAGCACCTTCTCTGCCCTGTGCACGGCCTGTGGGTTGGGGAGGCTGGTACAGAGGGTGGCAGGCAGTTGAGGGGCTCCTGCTGAGAGGGTATCCCTTTGGGCTTGCTCTCTGACAGGCTCTGTGGCATCCAGCATCCCATTAACAGCCCATCCCTGCTTGTCTTGTCCAGGAGCTATCCCCAGATCATAGCGCCTATCATCCTGTGTGCGTCTCTGTCCAATGTCAACGTGTCAGTGCAGCTGGGGGACACACCTCCCTTCGCCTTGGGCTTCAACTCCATCTCAGCAGGTACAGGCTGTCAGCTTACCAGCGTGGCTGCTGGGCTCTTATGGGTCTGTGGCTCTGTCAGAGAGGCACCAGGATGGGAATGGGGAGGGCTGTGCTGCCTCTGTGCTTGTTCATGTCTGTGTCTTGGTTGCCCCAGTTTGCGGGCAGCTGACCAGGCAGCAGGGAGCCCTGCCCACACTCAACTCATCACCTACTCTCTGTCCACAGACTACCAGTATCTGCGGCCACAGAGTGTGCACCAGCGAGCAGTGCTGGCTGTAGACCACCTCTGCTGGCGCGTGGGCAATGACTCACACATCCAGCGTGCCCCACATCCCCCCAACATGCATGTGTGGGGAGAAGCCCTCATCCTCGATTCCTTCAGCCTGCAGGTGAGGGTTGGCTCTTGGAAGGGGGTGAATGCCTGTTTGCAACTCCATGTGAGTGGCATGAGGACATCCTGCAGCCAGAGAGTGACCTTCTTGTTTGTCATGTAGGGCAGCTACAACCAGCCCCTTGGCATGTCCAGTGCCCAGTCGGACACACTCTTCCTGGACTGCACCATCCGAGGGTTGCAAGTGGAGTCGTCAGATACTTGTACCGAGTGCCTGGCCAGGGTCCTGCCCCTGTTCTGCCTGTGGCCCAGCAGAGCTGAGCTTGCCAAGCAGCCACCCTCTGCCTCAAATGAGCCCTGGGGACTCCTCTGGAAGGTGGATCTAAAGGTGGAGGACGTGAACCTTTTCACGCTCTCAGCCCTGGTGGGTAAGTAGCATCCAGAGTGGTACCAGATGGCTGTCCTGGATGAGCCCCACGATTGGATGACCTGGTGTGTCATGGTGTGCCTCCTCCATGCCTTCAGCACTGATGTGCTCTCTTTCCAGGTGCCCTGGAGCTGCGTCTGGACACACTGACCATCCTGGGCAGTGCTGAGAGCTGCACAGTTAGTGTCCAGGGCATGGTGCTGGCCTTGGTGAAGAGCATCACAGAGAAAATGCAGCCGTGCTGCAAAGCTCCTGCCATCCCCAACCCAATTGCCAGCCTCTCCATGCTTTCTGTCGCCTACCACAGCAGCATCCGCTCCCTGGAGGTTGGTGTGGGCCCAGGGTCTCTGCTTTATCCTGTACTGATGGGACTGGGATGGATGGGGCAGGTGGAGGATTGTTTGGCACCAAAAGGTGCTGGAGAGGAGAACAGGGCTGGGCTGTGCTCGACTCAGCAGTGACTTAGTGCTTGCTCACTCTCTCTGCTGCAGGCGCAGTGCAGCGAGGGGCTGGCAGTGCTGTGGAGCCCAGCTGACCACATGCACTTGTACCATCACACCCTGGCCACCCTGCAGTGCCTTGAAGCCTTGCGGAGTGCTCTTGGCCGTGGGAAGTCTCCCTCCCTACCCCCAGAGAGCCCAGCATCCCACCCAGCCACACCTGAGACAGTGGGGCCCCTCCAGCCAGATGGGATCTCCCCCAAAAGACTCCTGTCTCTGTCTCTGGAGCTGAGCTCTGCCAAGCTCACAGCCTTTGTCTCTGAGGCCAACTACATCAGCCTGGCTGCTGAACGGACCTCCATGAGCTGGCACAGTGGTGCCCTTCACAGCTACTGCCCTGAGCTGGCTGCTGGCTTTGATGGACACAGCATCTTCAGCTTCAAGGAGGTGGAGGTGAAGCTGTTGCCAGAGCTGGAGGAGGTCATCTTGCACCGTTGCGCCTTCCCCACCCTGCGCACACTCCGCAACCGTAGTTGGGCCTTCTCCTTTGCCAGTGTGACTATTGAGTTCCCCTACCAGTATGACTTCTCCCACACACTGGATGCTGCTGTGGGCGTGCAGAAGTGGCTGAAAGGCCTGCACCGGCCCGGGCGCCCTGCCAGCATGGCACTGCCCCCCGACCTCCTGCTCAAAGTGACACACTTCTCCTGGGTCTTCCTGGATGACGTCTTTGAGGTTAAGTTACGAGACAACTATGAGCTGATGAAGGATGAAAGCAAGGAGAGCGCCAAGCGTTTGCAGCTGCTGGACGCCAAGGTGGCTGCGCTGCGCAAACAGCATGGTGAGCTGCTGCCTGCTCGCAAGATTGAGGAGCTCTACGCCTCACTGGAAAAGAAGAACATAGAGATCTACATTCAGCGCTCGCGGCGCCTCTATGCTAACACACCCATGCGGAGGGCTCTCCTCACCTGGACCCTGGCCAACTTGGAGCTGGTGGCCATGGCTGATGAGTCCTTCCATGGTACAGAGCGTGTGTTGGAGCAGATGAGAGACCTGGATAGCATCAGCCCGTTCCCCCCTGAGGGTCTGGAGATGGTCACCCAGTGGTGCCGCATGATGAAAGGCAGAGTTGACAGTTTCTTTGGTGAGTTGCTTCACCTGTGGAGGACAGCACAGTGGCTGTGTGGCCTGGGCTCCCAGGACGGGGCCCTGTTGGCACCATGTGATGTGCACTCAAGCAGGGGAATGAGTTTTGGAGGTTCAAGATTGTAGAAAGGGAACAGAGATGTGACGGAACACAAGCTCTGGCCATAGCCTAGAGTCAGGGACTAGGGAAGTGTTGCTTCACTGCCCCATCTCTTAGCCCTTCCTCTGCCCTGCAGTGCGAATCCGTGACTACCCTCGCTACCTCTTTGAGATCCGGAACTGGCAGCTCTCTGGCCGGCTCATTGGGGCTGAGCAGTGCGGCCAGGCCTGCTCCCGTCGCCGCCAGGTCCTGAAGTTGGGGCTGCCATGGGGGGACGCAACAGTGGAGAGGAACATGCCACCCTTGAAGTTCTACCATGACTTCCACTGTAAGAGCTGGAAGGACAGGGGGACTCTGTGCTGGGGTGGGGAAGAGGCTGCATGGGACATGGGCTGAGCTAACCTCGCTCTCTGCAGCTGAGATCTCCCAATACACCATTGTGTGGGGGCCCTGCTGGGACCCAGCTTGGACCCTGGTCGGCCAGTGTGTGGATCTCCTTACCAAGCCCTCAGAAGACCCCAGTGCCCCATTGCCCTGGTGGGACAAGAGCCGCCTTCTCTTCCATGGGGACTGGCACATGGACATTGAACAGGCCAACCTGCACCAGCTGGCCACAGAGGTGGGTGCTGCCAGGGTAGGGAGCAAGAATGTGGTGTGGGGTCAGCTCACACCTACCTCTCCTTACGCTTGTCCTTGCAGGACCCCTACAACACCACAGAGAACATGCACTGGGAATGGAGCCACCTCTCCTTCCACTGGAAGCCTGGACAGTTTGTCTTCAAGGGCAACCTGGACATCAATGTCCGGACAGCCTCCAAGTGAGTGTGGGCACAGGAATGTGGGGGTTGCCACCAGTGCCAAGTGGTAACTGTGTTCTATTTTGCGTTCAGGTATGATGACTGCTGCTTTCTGCACCTGCCTGACCTGTGTATGACACTGGACTTGCAGTGGCTGTGCCACGGGAACCCCCATGACCACCATGGCGTGGTGCTGCGCTCCCCCGAGTTTCTGCCTGAGGTGCCAGTGGGGCAGCAGTATGATTCCTACCGTGCTTTCCGCTCTGAGAATCTCAACCTCTCAATCCGGATGGACCTGACACGGCCCAGTGAGGGTAAGTGATAGCACCCCAGGGATTTCTCAGGGCCAGGGCAGGGTTTGCTGGTTTTAGCGATCCATATCGGTCCCGGGTTGGGTGTTGCCATGTCCAAGCCCTGCGGTGCTGACTGACAGCAGGTATATTCTCAGAGCACTCCCAGCCCAGGATCCTGCTCTACAGCAGCACCCTCCGCTGGATGCAGAACTTTTGGGCCACATGGACCAGCGTGACACGCCCCATCTGCCGTGGGAAGCTCTTCAACAACATGAAACCCAGTAAGAAGAAGCTGGGGCAGCATTACAAGCAGTTGTCCTATACTGCGCTCTTTTCCCGGCTACAGGCAAGTCCTGGGGGTGGGGGTCCCATGTTACCTCTCCAACTCTGCCTGGACTGGGTCCTCAGCCCCTGCTTTCTCCTCCCTTGCAGGTCCATTACTGGGCCTCCTTTGCCCAGCAGCGGGGGATCCAGGTGGAGTGCTGCCAGGGGCACATCTTCACTCGTGGCACGCAGCGGCTTGTCCCACAGGGTGAGTGGGGACCCTGCTGGCAGCACTTCCAGGCAGGTCAGGGCTCTGGCTGAGTCCTCTCTCTGTCCCCCAGCTGGCACAGTGATGAGACGCCTCATTTCGGAGTGGAGCATCACGCAGATGGTGAGCGACCTGAGCCAGGTCACCGTTCACCTCATGGCATCCACTTGCGACGAGAATGCTGACCACCGGCTTGACACCCTGGTGAAGAAAACCCACCTGCTGAGCCTGTCCTCCCTCACTTACCAGCGGCACAGCAACCGCACAGCTGAGGAGGTACCACTGCAAACAGAGAGGGCATGGCAGCCTCTGCTGGCCTGGTGGCATCCCCCTGGAAAAAGGGGACCTTGATCTTTGGGTACAAAGAGGAAAGGATTTGGCTTGAGAGGAGACAGATCTGCAACGTCTCTGATCTCCTGAGCACCTGGCCAAAACGATTCCTTGTTTCAGCTGCAACATCCCTGTTACAGGTCCCTGTGGAGGACCGTGGGGTGGTCCCCCAGGCTCTGTTCCCCATTCTCTGCCTGCAGGGATTGGCAGGGCTCCCAGCCCCTCTGTGTGAGGCTTGTGGGTAGGGCTTGTTGGGGGTGGCTTTGTGGGGGGTGGGTTTGCCATGCTGAGGCTCTGACCCTCTGCACCCAGGAGCTGCCCCTGCGGGATGGAGATGATGGTTTCCACACGCACCAGCTGCATCTTGTGGACCTGCGGGCATCCTGGACCACCACCAACCGAGATATTGCCTTCGGCCTCTACGATGGCTACAAGAAAGCAGCTGTGCTCAAGCGCAACCTTTCGACTGAGGCTCTGAAGGGACTGAAGATTGACACACAGCTCCAAGCCAAGAAGCTGAAGCGGGGCCCACTCTCTACTCACTCTGCTCCTGCCAGAGTGACTGCTCCCATCACCAGCGGCCGTCCTGAAAGAGCCTCCTCAGGGGGTGAGCACAACAGAGAGGGGACCAAGCATCCAGGCTTGTGTCAGAAATAGCGTGGTCACCAGGACTAGGGAAGTGATCAGTCCCCTGTACTCAGAAGTGGTGAAGCTGCACCTCATATACCAGGTTCAGTTTTGGGCCCTTCACAAGAAGGACATTGAGGTGCTGGAGCATGTCCAAAGAAGGGTATTGAAGCTGGTGAAGGGTCTAGAGCACAAGTGTCATGAGGAGCAGGTGAGGGAACTGGCACTGTTTATCTTGGAGAAAAGGAGGCTAAGGCAGAGACCTTCATGCTCTCTACAGCTACCTGAAAGGAGGCTGAAGAAGGTTACGGTTGGTTTCTTTTCCCAAGTAAGAAGTGATGGGACAAGAGGAAATGGTCTCCAATTGTGCCATGGGATGTATGGGTTGTACCTTAGGAAAAATACCTTCCCTGAAAGGGTTGTCAAGCCCTGGCACAGGCTGCCCAGGGCAGTAGTGGAGTCACGATCCCTGGAGGGATTTCAAAGACATGCAGATGTGGTGCTGAGGGGCATGGTTTAGTGGTGACCAGGCAGTGCTGAGTTAATGGTTAGACTTGATGATCTTAACAGTCTCTTCCTGCCAAAACAATTCTATGATTCTAAGGGGAAAGCCCCAGCCAGCAATGGGTATGCTGGTCCAAAGCTGCACCTGCCTTCACCCTGTCACCTAAGGCCACTCCCCCACAGCCTTGCACTGACCTCTTCTCCTTCACCAGGGGCCTACATGCTGCAGAAGCTCATTGAGGAGACAGACAAGTTCGTGGTGTTCACGGAGGAGGACTCAGGGGCTAGTGAGCAGCTGTGTGGCATTGCTGCGTGCCAAACCGATGACATCTACAACCGTAACTGCCTCATCGAGCTGGTCAACTGCCAGGTACCTCTCCTCAGCCAACCTACCTGTCCCACGCTGTCCTCTCCTCCCTGTAGCCTTGATGTGAGAGGGACTGTGCCTGCCTCAGAAGGGCTCATCTGACCCCCAAGGTCTCTTCCCCTCTCAGATGGTACTGCGTGGTGCAGAGACAGAGGGCTGCGTGATTGTGTCCGCTGCGAAGGCCCAGCTTCTGCAGTGCCAGCACCATCCTGCCTGGTATGGGGACACACTGAAGCAGAAGACGTCGTGGACCTGCTTACTGGATGGCATGCAGTATTTTGCCACAACGGAGAGCAGTCCCACTGAGAGGGAGCACGGGCAGCTCTGGCTGGAGGTGAGTGGCTGGAGGTGGCTGTGATCACAGAATCTCAGCATGGCATTGGAAGGGACCTCTGGGAATCGTCTAGTCCAGCCCCACTGCTAAGGCAGGGTCACCTAGAGCAGATTTCTCAGGATCACATCCAGGGAGATTTGGAATCTCTCCAGAGTAGGAAACTCTGTAACCTCTCTAGGGAGCCTGGTCCAGTTCTCTGTCATGCTCAAAGCTAAGTAGTTTTAATTCATGAAAATGGGTTATGTGTGATGGGGAGCTCTGTCAGGGGCGGGCAGTGTTGTCAGTGCCCTGGCCAAGGCAGGGAGAGTAAGGACAGCCAGAGGTGCCTCTTCTCTTCCACAGGTGAAAAATATTGAGGAACATCGGCAACGGAGCCTGGACTCGGTGCAGGAGCTGATGGAGAGTGGACAGGCGGTGGGGGGCATGGTCAGCACCACCACAGGTACTGCCCACAGAGCTGGCTGCTGTGCCTACCCCGGTCCTGCTCATGTGTGATCCTAAGGCTGGTGAAGCTGAGAGCAACTGGCCTGTACCCGAACAACTCCAGGAGCTGGCTGATGCTCTGAGCCCTGCACCACAGAGTCCCCTGTGTGCTGTGACATGGTCCCCCTGCCTGTCCCCAGACTGGAACCAGCCCTCAGAAGCCAAGCAGACCCAGCAGGTACAGAGGATCATCTCTCGCTGCAGCTGCCGCATGTACTATATCAGCTATAGCCATGACATCGACCCTGAGCTGGCCACGCAGATAAAGCCCCCCGAGACTCCTGCCAACCAGGAGAAGGAGGATCTGCTGAAGAAGCAGGAGGGTGGGTACATCCAGGCACTGTGTCATGCAGGGTGGAGCTCTGGGCTGACCCACAGGTGCCAGACAAGTCCTGGGATGGTCTTGTCTTGGCCCTGCTGAGTTCAGAGGGGTGCATACAGGAGAGGTCTCCAGCCACATGGTGTGCAGCAGATGAGGCTGGACATACCATGCCTGACAGAGCCAGTGTAACCACCTTGGCTTATTCCCTATCTCTTACCATCTGTGGCTGGCCCCCGTATACATCCCCTTTCTGGCTATGCTGAGGCCCCACTTGCACTTTGTGTGTCCCTGCAGGAGCTGTGGATACATTCACACTGATCCACCATGACCTGGAGATCTCCACCAACCCTGCACAGTATGCCATGATCCTCGACATAGTCAACAACCTGCTGCTGCATGTGGAGCCCAAACGCAAGGTACTCACTAGGCCTTCAGGTCATTGTGTTGCTCACTCAACCCAGGGCAATCCTAACCTTCCTCTATCCCTATGTCCAGGAGCACAGTGAGAAGAAACAGCGGGTACGCTTCCAGCTGGAAATCTCCAGTAACCCTGAGGAGCAACGCAACAGCATCCTACACCTGCAGGAGGCCGTGAGGCAGCATGTTGCCCAGATCCGGCAGCTGGAGAAGCAGATGTACTCCAACGTGAAGGTGAGCCTGCA
The DNA here is from genome assembly GCA_013399015.1 of Galbula dea. Taxonomy (NCBI): domain Eukaryota; kingdom Metazoa; phylum Chordata; class Aves; order Piciformes; family Galbulidae; genus Galbula; species Galbula dea. Next base: position 300,542 of record VWZX01003366.1, on the reverse strand, counting down.
TCCAGGCAGGTCCTAACTCCCCAGAGTCCCCACTATGGGGCAAAAGACACTGAGAGTTGTCTGTCCTTCAGTCCCTGCAAGATGACAGCAAAAATGAGACCCTGCTTGACCTCAACCACAGGCTGCAGCAGCAGCTGAGCCAGGAGAAAGCTGACCTGCAGCTGGAGAGTGAGGAGCTAAACATACTCATCAGGTAGGGCCTATCTCCAGCTTCCCCACTATTGTGTCTCACAGAATCCCATAATGGTAGGGGTTGGAAGGGACCTCTGGAGATAATCTACTCCAGCCCCCCTGCTTAAGCAGGGTCACCCAGAGCAGGTTGCCCAGGATTGTGTCCAGGAGGGTTTGGAATATCTCCAGTGAAGGAGACTCTGCAGCCTCTCTGGGCAGCCTGGGTGAGTGGTCCATCACCCTTACAGAAAAGAAGTTTTTCCTCATGTTCAGATGGAACCTCCTGGATTCCAGTTTGTGCCCATTGCCCCTTGTCCTATTGCTGGTCACCACTGAAGAGTCTGGCCCTGTCTTCTTGACCCCTGCTCTTTAGATACTGATAAACATTGAGAGAATACCCTCTCAGTCTACTCTTCTCCAGGCTACAGCCCCAGGTCCCTCAGCCTTTCCTCATCAGAGAGACACTTCAGTCCTTGAATCATCTTCATAGCCTCCACTGGACTCTCTCTAGTAGTTCCTTGTCTCTCTTGAACTGCAGAGCCCAAAACTGGACACAATACTCCGGATGTGGCCTTACCAGAGCAGAGTAGAGGGGGAGGAGAACCTGCCTCAACCTGCTGGTCACACTCTCCCTTACTCCAGGGCTCCCACATCTCAGCACTCCTCTCTCTGCTGCAGGTGCTTCAAGGACTTCCAGCTGCAGCGAGCCAACAAGATGGAGCTGCGAAAGCAGCCAGAGGATGTGAGCGTGGCACGGCGAACTGAGTTCTACTTTGCGCAGGCACGCTGGCGCCTGACTGAGGAAGACGGGCAGCTGGGCATAGCCGAGCTGGAGCTCCAGCGCTTCCTCTACAGCAAGGTACCAAGCTAGCGGGTGGCACCCACGGCCCCTGAGCCAGGGCCCAGGACATGCGGGACTGATGGGTCTGTGTGCACAGGTCAACAAGTCTGATGACACGGCTGAGCATCTGCTGGAACTGGGCTGGGTCACGATGAACAACCTCCTGCCCAACGCTGTATACAAGGCAAGAGGCGGACTGAGGGAGCAGCTCTGCTCCCTTGGAGACCCAAGAGTGGCTTGTCCTCACCCCAGCCACCTGTCCTCTTCCCTGCAGGTGGTGCTGCGTCCCCAGAGCTCCTGCCAGTCTGGGCGGCAGCTGGCACTGAGGATTTTCAGCAAGGTCCGGCCACCCGTGGGAGGCATCTCCATCAAGGAGCACTTCGAGGTGCCGGGGATGGGCAGGGAGGTGGCAGGGTCCCCATGGGACAAGGGCAGTGTGTACCTGGGTCTGATGTGTCTCTTTCCCCACAGGTGAATGTGGTACCCCTCACCATCCAGCTTACCCACCAGTTCTTCCACAGGATGATGGGTTTCTTCTTCCCCGGCCGCAACATGGAGGAGGAGGAGGTGGGGGATGAGGAAGACAAATCCAAGCTGGTGACAACAGGTGATAGGCTCGTGGTCACCCTCCTTCTTGGCATCTGAGTGATGTCCCTGAGCAGCTCTGGCTATGTGCACAGGATATGTTTGTGGGCAGCTGTTGCTGGGCCATGCGTCAAGGAGCAGGGACTCATAGTCTCTCCTGTGGGCAGGGAGCTGGGGGGTGAGCAGTGAAGCTGGGAAGGGTCTGGCTGACAGCTAATCCTCAGCCAGGCACCAGACACCCTTCCATCCTGCTTGTCCAGGGATCCCTGTGGTGAAGCCACGGCAGCTGATCATGGCCGATGACTCGCTGGGTCCAGGGAAGGGAGTCACTCAGGGACTAAATCGGACATCAGGGGTCAGAAGATCATTCCGAAAAGCACCAGAGGTACCTGCTATTGCATTGATGGAGGGGAACCTGGGAGAGCTCTACTGTGAAGCCAGTCTGTTTTTCCCTCTGCTGCAGGGCTGGGCAGCCATGTCCTCCCCTACCTGCATGTCCATTCTCTCCTGCTCCCTCCCACCATGAGGATTTGTGTCCTTTACAGCCAGGCACCTGCATGCTTGATATGATCCATGCAGCATCTCATTTTTCCTAATACCATGCCAGAGCAGCTCTCACCTCTCTCTGGTGAAGCAATGCCATGGCCTACTGCCCAGCTATCACTTCCCTACTGATTCCTGGCTTTGTCCTCTCTCTTTCTCTTCTGCTTATGGCTCCTGCTCTGTCCCTAGCATCCTGTGGATGACATTGACAAGATGAAGGAGCGTGCGGCTATGAACAACTCCTTCATCTACATCAAGATCCCGCAGGTGCCACTCTGCGTCAGCTACAAGGTGCAGGGCCTGTAGGACAGGACGTGCTGGGGAGGGGGCACAGCCCCTTGGGTAGGGGTGGCATGGGGCATCTTTCCATGCTCCCTGACACCTCTGTCACCCAGGGCGAGAAGAACAGTGTGGACTGGGGTGACCTGAACCTGGTGCTGCCATGCCTGGAGTACCACAATAACACATGGACGTGGCTGGACTTTGCTATGGCAGTGAAGAGGGACAGCCGCAAAGCCTTGGTGGCACAGGTATATGGGACCCTATCCTGCAGTGCCCCCTTCCTGCTTACAGGGAGGCTGCTGGGGCCCCTCTGGCCTTGGAGTGCTGAGTCCCCTAAATCCTGGGGCAGGTGATCAAAGAGAAGCTACGCCTGAAGCCGGCAGTGGGTACAGAGGCTCGTGGGAAGCTGGAGAACAAATCAGATGGGACCATCCAGCAGCAGGAGGAGGATGAGAAGGCACGTCTGCTCATCGGGCTGAGCGTGGGTGAGAAGAACCCCAGCAAGAAGTCGATCTTCGGCAGGCGCAAATGATGGCAGCACCCGGCAGGCCGGGAAGGGACTGGGGCCCCCAAACTCTGCAGGGGCATTCTGATGGTGGAGGGATGTGTGCTGCTTGGCACAGCAATGCTCAAGGAGGGGGTTAGCCATGCACAGGCTTTTGGCAGCCCTGTTGCTGTGGGTCAGGGTACAGCAGCACGAGGATGTGGGGAACAGTGTGCTCCGGAGCTACATTGTGGGGCACAGACCCCCGTGCCAAGGGCTCCTGCGAGGTTCTGCCCTCCCTGCTGTGTGGGTGCTGGGCCCAGCCCCGGTGCCTGATGCAGCAGCAGGATCTTTCCAGGTTGGGAGAAATGGGAACAGGAGAAAGTTTAAAGAGTTTTTAATTTGGAACAATCTTGGGCCAGCAGCTTGTTACTTGCCTCAACGCAATACTGGGCTCAGCACTATCTCCCCCAGCACTGCCCCGGGTGGGGAGAGGGTTTGTTACTCAGGGCACCCACGTTTTTGGGGGTCTTGGGGCTCCCTTGCAGCATCTACGTCACCCACAGGCTCAGCCTTTGCACTTAACCCTCTCCAGTCTCCTGTCGGTACCCAGGGCTGTGCCAGGGTACAGCGTGGGGGGAGCTACAGGTACCCCACCGGCCTCCCCGGGACAAGGGAGGTGCAAAGGGAGGATGGGTGGTTGAAGTGGGGCCCTTTTGTAGAAGTGGGGAGGGGGTGGTCAATCAGTCCCGGGTGGGTGTCCTGGGATGCACTCCCGGTGTAAAGAGGAGCAGTCGCGGTGCAGGGGTTTGTCCGGGGATGCGCTCTTGGATCAAGGGGGCTCGGGCCCGGTGGTGGATGGTGGGTGGTCGTGCCCGGCGGGGCGGGG
>VWZX01003366.1:284292-296704 GCA_013399015.1 Galbula dea | reverse complement strand
GGAGCAACGAGCAGCGGCCCCTGCCCAGCCCCAGCTCCGGTGCAGCCCACCCAGGTGCGTGCGGTGACGGCCCCGGGGTTCCTACCACGACCTTTCCCCGGCTCTGGACACCCCCAGCTCCAGGGTCCCTCTGTCCTCCCCCTCGCTGACGCTGCTCCGGTTCCGCAGGGCCGGGCGGTAGGGTCGTGGGTGCGGGCGCTGCTGGGTCGCTCCGGGCCGATACCAGTCCCAGTATCTGGGTCGGGGCTCGCTCCAGCCCCGCGGGACCCCACCGAGGAGCAGCCGCTGTCCGGGTGGCCGCTGCCGCAGCTCATCTCGCTTTTCCTGCCGGAATTCCCTGTCCGCCCGTCCGCCCGCCAGCAGCAGCTCAAGGTGCTGTCCTGGGGTCTCCCTACCCTTCTACCGGGGTCTCGGTGCATCCTAACGGGGGGTTCTCGACCGTCCTCCCGGAGTGCCAGCGCACCACGCCCTGGCAGCCCCGAACGTCCTACCGGGGTCCCTGCACGTCTTACCGGGATTCCCCCAGCGACTCGTGCATCCTCCCCCGCCGTCCCTGCATCTCGTGCCGCCATCCCGGGGATCGCCGACCGTCTTTACTGGCTCTCCTCGCACGCCATGCCGAGTCCCTGGCGCGTCTTACCGATGTCCCAGGTCGTCCTCACCGGGTCCCCTTCTACCCCCACCGGTTCCCCGTGACCAGTCTGTGCATCCTACCGGGATCCTTATTGGGTTCTCCTGGTCTACATGTATCCCCACCTCCTGCCTTGGGTGTTCTGTGCTACCCCTCACCCCATGGAGAAGCCCTTACCCCGAGCCCATCTCCGTGGGGTGCTCAGGCCCTGCACCTCCCCTCTCCCCAGATCCTGGGCTTCGTGGCCAAAGGCTCCTTCGGCACCATCCTCAAAGTGCTGGACTGTGGACGGAATAAGGTCTGCGCCGTGAAGGTGGGTGCTGCCCCCATGGCCCATAGGTGCCCCTTGCCTGCCCCTGGCACTCTCTAACCACCCCTCACCCCCCTAGGTTGTGCCTAAAGTGGAGGTGCTGCGCCGCGACACTCTTAAGCAGTGCAAAGAAGAAGTCAGCATCCAGGTTAGGGGGGACCCCAGCCCGTGGCAGTTTTCAGGGTGGCCATGAGAGTGGCAGGAGGCTACCAGAGCTGTGGAAGGAGGATGGCAGGAGTGGGGTCCCTCCCCCACCCCCAGCACTCCACCCTGGGGGCTGCTCACCCTCTTTCTATTCTGTGCCCCCAGAGACAAATCCGGCACCCATTTGTCCACGGGCTGGGGGACAGCTGGCAGGGCCAGAGCCACCTCTTCATCAGTGAGTGACCATCTGCCTGCAGGCTCTCCTCGCCTCCACCACCCCCCCTCCCGCCCGCACACGTGTCCCTGCCGCCTGCACACGTGTCCCCACACATATGCATGCTTCACCAGCGCTGCTCCATGCCCCACAGGGATCCAGGCACTCAGATGCCAGCTTCCACGCTGCACCCACTGGGGCTGGGGGGACAGGGATGGGGACAAGCCATAGTGTCAGAGACTAGTGCAGGAGTGAATAAGGTGATCCAACCCTGGTGCCTGCCTGGCCCTGGTGGCCCCTGATGGCTGTACCACCTCGGTGGCCACATGGCTTGCATGTTCCCAGTGCCTGTGTGACCCTGGGGACCACCTCATTTTGGTACCCATGTGGCCATGGTGCCTGTGCGACCTTGGAGCTCCTGCGGCCCTGGTGTTTGCATGTTCCCAGTGCCCACATAGCTCTGGTACCCATGTCACCATGGTATATGGCCCTGGTACTTGCATGCTCCTATGCCACCTTCGTTGTGCCTATGTCACCTTAATACATAATCCTGGTGCCCATACTGCCCTGGTGCTTGTGCCACCTTGGTGCAAGTGTGGTCCTGTTGCTTGTACCACCTCATTATCCTTAATACCTCAGTACTTGCATCAGCTTGGTGCATGGCCCCACTGACCCATCTGGTTCTTCGTGTCCATGTCAACCCGGTGCCCATGCCCCACCATGGGGCAGCCTATCAGTAAGGCACATTGCCTGTCCTGGCAGTGTGCACCTACTGCAGCACCGGAGACCTGCACGCACTGTGGCGTGCCGCCGGATGCTTTAGCGAGGCCACCGTCCGCCTGTTCGCCGCTGAGCTGGTGCTGGTACTGGGTGAGTGGCCCATCATACTGGGGACAGCCACCACTGTCTCTACCCATGGAGGCAGGGTCAGACATCCCTGGGGGTGGGCAGCTGCCTGCTGGGTGCCATGGAGGTGGCAGTGGGTGCTATGCCAGGAGGGGATCTGTCGTTCTGACAGCTCTGTTTTCTCCTCAGTGTACCTCCACGACCTGGGCATCATGCACAGAGATGTGAAGGTGAGTGGCAGCAAGGCTGGGGGGCCAAAGGATGGGCTGGTGGCGGATGTATCTGAACCACCCAGCATGGAGAGGCCACCTCAATGCCTGTCTTATTTCAGATGGAGAACATCCTCCTGGATGAGAGAGGTAAGAGCCTGATGGCACTGGCATGGGGACACCTCATCCATGGGGATACCCCATTCATGGGGACACCCCATGGTTATCTTGCCCCACAGGGCACCTCAAGCTCACTGACTTTGGCCTCTCCCGGCACCTGCAGTGGGGTGAGCGAGCCCACACCATCTGTGGCACTCTGCAGTACATGGGTAAGGGGGCAGCAGGGGGCTGTGTTGTGTGAGGCCACAGCTCCCTCCAGGCACTTACCTGCTCATCCTTGCAGCCCCAGAGGTGCTGAGTGGAGGGCCCTACAGCCACACAGCTGACTGGTGGTCCCTGGGAGTCCTGCTCTTCGCCCTCGCCAGCGGGGAGGTGAGGACCACAGGGCTGGGGGGTTAAAGATACCCTATGCAGACCCTAAACCTGGTCCCTACCCCCCCTGCTCCAGTTCCCTGTGGCACCAGCGGGGGACCATGTGACTATGCTGGAGCGTGTCAAGGAGAGCAGCTACGAGAGCCCATCCACATTCAGTCCTGCACTAGCTCGGCTGCTTGCCGAGGTAACCCTCCCACTCAGATTTGGGGTCCTTGCTGCCACCCTAGGCTGGATACTGGGGTCCTCACCACTCATTGTCCTTCCTCCATCCCCAGCTGCTGTGCCACAATCCCCTACACCGCCTGCGCTACCTCCACCACTTCAAGGGCCACCCCTTCTTCCGCGGAGTGGCCTTTGATGCTGACCTTCTGCAGAAGGACCCGGTGGCAGTGGCCCTGCCACCCTCTGAGCAGCCACCAGCCGACCCTGCCACCTTTGCTGACTTTGACTGTGACCTTGCCACCCCTCCGAGCCGGCCCTGGCCTGGCTGAGCCACCGTGGCTGGGACCCCCGGCATCACTCAGGGACATCCTCCTCCCCACACACCCTGGCAGCAAGTCAGACCCTGCTGGGACAGCTTCCCATTACCCCAATGCTGTACCTCTCCCCGCGGGAGCAATAAACCCGAGAGCCGCGGGCACTGCTGTGGGTGAGCTTCCTGAGTCCCGGGAGAAAGCAGGACCCCGAGGGGGTGTGATGGGCTTGTTCCACCCCAATATCCCTCGGCAGGGCTCATGGGCCAGGGCGGACCTGGTTCCCCCGGGGGAGAACGGGACGTCCGTGGAGTATGAGGGGCTGGTTCCTCCCCCAGCTATAGTGGGACCCCCAAGGAGTGCTCTGGACTGGTTCCCTCAGGGCAGAACGGGACTCACAGGGCGTGTGCGGGTTTAGTCCCCTCCCATCTCGCTCAGGGCATAGCCGTTTCCCCGCGGGTGTGGCCGGAGGCTCGAGGCGGAGCCGTTCCTTTTTTGCCGTTACCTTTCCTCCATCCCGTGCGCGAGTACACACCCACAGCTCCGCCCACTGCCCGCACTCCCTGCGCGCCTGCGGCCGCCTCATTGGTGGAGGCCGGGGCAGCCAATCAGAGCAACGCGGGGGTTTCAAATGCTCGGCGGAGCATTGGGGACGTTGGTAGCGGATCGGAGCCGGTGGCCGCGAGCAGGAGAGGAGCCGGTGGCCGCGAGCAGGAGAGGAGCCGGTGGCCGCGAGCAGGAGAGGAGCCGGTGGCCGCGAGCAAGAGCCGGTGGCCGCGAGCAAGAGCCGGAAGGGTAGCGGCCATGTGGGCTGCGCGCAGCCGAGCTGTGAGTGTAGGCCGGGGCTGGGAGGCGGAGGTGTCTCCTGTTTAAGCTGCGAGGAGAGCCCTGGGGATGAGTGGAGGGGTTCCGGCGGGGTTGGCCCGAACTTGCAGGGTTGGCTGGAAGGTGGCGGGTCCAGTGCACTCTGGGTATATATGTTTGGGGGGTGCTGTTGGTGGTGCCGGCGGTGATTTCCGGTGCTGCCCGTTCCCTTCCCTTCCCCTCCAAGGTGCAGTCCAGATCCCGGAGCAATCGGCCGCCCCTACAGGAGCTGCGGCTGCAGGCGCAGGCAAGCACCAAGAATGCCGGTCTCACCCCACTGTTCCGCCGGCTGCGGCTCAAGGTGAGTGCAGTGCTGGAGGGGGGAACTGGGGAAGTGGGGGTAACAGGAGGGGATGCTAGAACATACTGGCACTGGGGATACTGTGATAGGAGTGAGGGAAGTGGGGAGAGTGTGGCAAACAGCTATGGGGTGCTTAGGGTGAAGGGTAAATCATCTCTGACCTCCAACCACTCCCTTCAAACGTCTTGTAGGACTATGACTGTGCTACTCCAGTGTCCTGCACCTCCAGCAGCATCGCTCCGGTGTCTTGCACCCCAGGAACACCTAGAAGCACTAATCTTCTCTCCCCCAACTGCATCATCACAGTGCCTTGCACCCCGGAGCTCCCCAGCACCACTGTGCCTGTCCCACTGTGCAGCCCGGTCTTGGGACCATGCACCCCAGAGCCCCCTAGCAACACCACCCCAGGGTCCCCTGGTAAGAGCTCCACCCTGCGGGAAGTTCAATTCCATGTGTGGCGGGAAGCACCTGTTGACTTCTGCAGCCCTGTGGATTCTGAGCTGCTGTGTGGAGATGGAAGTTCCCCACCCTACCAAGACACCCTTGAGGGGCCCAAGTCCCCAGCTCCTGCACCCCCAGAGCAGGGCCCTTCTGAACTCCATCCTACTGAGGCAGGAAGTTCAGAGCCTGTTGGGTCAGAGGCAAAGGTCACACCTGTCCCCTTGCCCAAAGCGGCCCTGGATGTGGTGTCCTTCCTGTTGCCAGAGAAGAGCCTCAACACCTCATCCCTGGTGGAGTCCCTGCAGCACAGCTTGCCCAAGCCCACCACGGTTGCTGGCACCAGCGTTGCTCCTGTGCCTACCAGTGTCTCCCCCTTGCCCACTGCGGTTGCCAGCACCAGTGTCACCCCTGTGCCCACCACAGTTGCAAGCACCAGTGTCAGTCTCCAGGACTTGCAGGAGAGGAGCATGAACAAATCCATGAGTGACTTGCCCTGCAGCAAGGACAGCACTGCCCAAACAGACTTCCTGCTCTGGCAGTAAGTGTGGGGACATGACCACCTGGACAGGGCTGTAGCACTCATGGCTGTGCCTGCCCTAAGCACTCTCTCTGTCTCTAGCTATACCCGGGAGCAGCTGGCATCCCTGCCACGGGCAGAGCTGGAGGGATGGATGGAGAGTGCCTGTGTCATCATTGAAGCTCTTTGCTTTCGGCTGCGCAACTGTCAGGAGAGCCAGCAGCTGCTGTCTAGTGTGGGGCCAGCTGAGCAGAGGGATGCGCTCGTGCAGACAGATGTCACCCACCCCAAAGAGGTAAGAATACTCACCAGGGAGGTGCCACCCTGTTCTCCATGGTTTTGATGCCATGACAATGGTCCCGGCTGGACTGCAGGCTCAGTGGAGCAGAAGTAAAGCTGGGCTGCTGTGTCACAGCATGGTATAGGGACGTCATGCGACTGATGCTGCTCCAGTGTATTATTGTGCCTGACTTAACCCACTGAGTTGACTGGATTTAAGCCCTTTGTGTAGGGAAACATCCCTGGCACATACTGGGGGAGAATGGGAGGTGTCATGTTTAACCAACTCTTGCAGGAGTCCCAGGGTGTGGAATGGGGCTGGTGCAAAGCTCCCTCTGCTCTGCTTCAATACCCTTAGGAGGAAGAGATCTATCATAACCTCTATCAGGAGCTGCGGAGGAAAATGATGGTTCTGCAGCAACAGCAGGGAGCAGAGCAGGACCTGCTGCGGGAGCTGGAGCTGGCTATCACAGGAATGGTACATCTTGGCCAGCTGGCATGTAATGAGTGTGCCAGATCTCAGCCAGGCAGGGCATAGCAAGTGTCTGGTGCTGCCCAAGAGCACTAAGCACTTAAGTGCTAAGACACTGAGACAGTGCTCTAAGAGCGCTGTCTGAGTGCTGGTGCCTTTTTCCCCTCCCCTAGAGTGCCTGGAGCAAGGAGCGTCTTCTGTTTCAGGATACTGTTGATGCTGGCCTTCGGAGTTTGAAGGCTGAGCAGGAAGCCCTTGCCCAGGAGGTAAGCCCCTGTGCAGCTAGTCTGGCCTCCCTTTTCCCCTGGGTTTTGGGAAATGCTGATGCTGCCAGCATACGCAGCAGCCATCAGCTGTACCTGGTGACTCCTGTTGCTGTCTCTGCAGCAGAAGCAAGTGAAAGCTTTGGTGTCACGGTGCCGTTCCGTGCTGGAGAGGGTGCCTGGCAAGCTGCGGAGCTGCCTGGAGGAGCGGGATGCCATGAGGCAGCAAGCAGATAAAGCTCTCCAAGCCAAGGAAGAGGTAGGGGGTTTCCTAGTGCTGAACAGTAGATAGGGGTTGTGGGATGCTCCCCTGCAGCCCAGCTGACCCTAGGCACAGAGTCACTTGGAGCACCCCTTTGTGTGGGAACACCCTATGGGGAGGAGCAGCCCAAAGCAAGCCCAGTGGGCACTGTGCCTTTGTAGATATCCTGCCAGCTGGAGAAGACCTCAGTGGCCCTGCAGGATGCAACAGCTCGGCTGGAGCAGCTGACAGAGGCTGATTCTCGCCTCAGTGCAGGTAGAAGTGAGTGATATGGAAAGCTGGTGCTGCCCTGTCCCCAGTCCCACACTGACAGCTCCTACCCCTTGTAGACCTGAACTCCCTGATGATGAATCTGGCCAGTGTGGAGAAGCAGCGAGATGCAGTGCAGCAGGAGAATAAGGAGCAGAAGGAGCAGATAGCCTGGTGGGTCTAAGTCATGGTGCAGGGCACTGTTTCCCCCACACTGTAGTCATCTGCTGCTAACTGTTATCCCTAAAACACAGCACCCTCTGACCTTATGCTGTCCCCACAGGCTGGTGGAGGAGCGTGATGGGCTGCACCAGGATCTGCAGGAAGCAACTGAGTGCCGGGAGGTATGAGCTGACTGACCCTGCCTGTACTGTCATGTGCTGCCAGTTGCATCACAGCCTCATGGAAATGCTGGCTGCTGGCCAGGGGTGAGATTAGCTCTCCTACAGGAGGATGACAAGTACAGCGAGGGCAATTGACAATCCTGCACGTAGCCCAGCTTTCCATCCTGCCCAGTGGCAATTCCTGGGGAGGAGAGTGAACAGTTTTCTGAGATAACTCCCTTGGCTACAGGCATGGTTCCATCCCTCAGCCTGTCCTATGTCCCCAGTAAACTGCTCGTATCTAGGGATTGGTCTACTGGGTTAGAATGGCCTCTAATTAGACACAGCACACAGAGGCATGGGAGGGACTATGCTGGGGTCCCAAAGGGCCCTCTTGGGTCTCCATATGGGTGCTTATGACCATGTACCCCCACCCTCTTATAGTTCCTCAATCAGGAGAACTGCACGTACCGCACGCAACTGCAGGATGTGGAGGCCAGGCTGACATCTACACTGGCCGCTTTGCAGGATTGCAGCCTGCAGTATAATGAGCTGAAGGATTCCCATCAGCGCCTGACGGATTCCAACCAGCGTCTACAGTAATGACCCTGTCCCTGACCCCTGCTTGAACCCCTTTAGTTTTGGGAAATAGAACCTCTCCTGGTGGTGGGGGTTACGTAGGGGAGGTCACAGCTCCAGTCACTGCTGTCCAAACCAAGCATTTTTGCCTAGGTAGGTGGAAAAGGTTGTGGGATAGCCCAGCAGACCTTAGCTTCCAGCAGGAAGCTGCCTGTACCTGTGGGTTTTGTACCACCCCTGGGCTGCAGTGGGAGGCAAGCATAGGAAATGTTCCCATCCCACATAGAGGAGGAAGAAATGCTCCCACTGAGGCTGATGTCATTCCGCAGGGAGAAGCAGGCTGCCCTCAGCAGGGAGCTGGAAAATACCAAGGCTGAGCTTCTTGACTTGCAGCTGAAGAGGAACAAAGTCTCCTGGTGCTCTGAGGATGTCACCAAGAGCAAGATGCGGCTGCAGGACCTTGTTGACTGCCTCAAGGCCTCTCTGCAAGAGCAGGTAGGAACCCTACCCTGGGGACAAGGACAAGGGGGGCTGGGTGTCAGATACTCGTGGCTCTCCTTGGTGCAGCTTCAAGACCTTCACACTCTGCTCACTAGGGCAGTGTAGAGCTGTCACAAGCCGTGCTCTGATGTGCTCTCCCTTACTTCTGAAGGATGTTGATGCCCCATTGGGAAGCAGAATCTGGAGCTCAGCCCAGCGGACTCCGAGCTGGCGAACACCATGCCGTGCCTTCACCCCCAGCAGCCGCACCCCATACCGTCCCAGGCACTCCTTTGTGGACAGTGTCCTGAAAGCAGTGTTGAGGACAGGTGAGCTGGTACCTTTGCCTGGGTGTGGGGGAAGCCATGGGATGGAGTTTGATCTCTCCCAAGCTGGGGATGTGCACTGGTGCTGGGTGAGGAGGGGATCACACTGCCATCCCTGTTGCCCTTCCCTGGTTGTTCCCTTGTGGCAGCCATGGGTTGGGTTGCAGCTCCTGTAAGTACCTAGGAGCTTCTCTGAGCTCCCCAGGGAGATAAAGGTATGAGTGAGCTCAGGACTTGCTCCCTGCAGCACACAAGGCTGTGCACAACATGTCAACCCTTTTCTCTCACAGATACTAAGGAAACGACTGGAGGTGAAAGTGCACCTACCAAGGACAGACATGCCTCTACACCCAAGCCAACAGGTACTGCGGCTGTCACCCTGCTGCAGGGCTACCTGCATGGGGAGGTGAGGAGGCATGCCTTTCTGCTTGGCTCTATGTCCCCTGGAGCTAACATTTCTTCTACCCTGCCTGTAGAGCCTGAGGACAATCTGCTAGAGAACATAAAAGAGCTAAAAGCTGTTGTCTCCGACCTCACCATGCTGAGCTACCGTGTCCAGGAGCTGGAGCAGAGCAACTTCAAGGCCCTACAAATGGAGATGTGAGTTCAGTGGGTGCTCATGTTGAGGGCTGGGACTGGGCAACTACTCCCTTGGGCACAATGTCTACTGGGGCAGCCTGTCTGGTATCTGCCTCTTGCCCTAACCTTGGGTTATAACTCTCCTGCTGTGGCTGGAAGGGCTTTTTTAGCCTGTCTAGGCTGGTGAGTTGGCCTCTCCCACCACAGAGCTGGTGAGGTGCCCAGGTTAGAGTTTGGGACCTGACACTGCTCTCAGCTGCACTTCCTACCTGCTCAGCACCACTGTCCTCTCCCAGCTCTGACCTACAACATCGTCTGGAGAAGGTGACAGATGAGAGTGAGGAGAAGATAGATGCCCAGGATGCAACCATTGCTAAGCTGAACAAGAGGCTGAGGAGCAAGATAGAGGTAAGCTGGTGCTAGAAGTGGGCCAGTGCTCACCCCAGGGCAGAGCTGAACTGGGACGGGCACTGATCTAGGATGCAGAGAAATCTGGGTAACCAGCCCCAGGAGTGTTCCTGGCTCACCTGACCACCTTGAACATGAAAAAACCTGCTGGGGCTGGCCAAGGCCAGACACTACCTGACACTGCTTCTTCCCCTTCCACACCTACAGTCTGAGAAGCAGCTGCAGGAGCTTGTGAAACAGCAGGAAGAGAAGCTCATGAAACTCATGGACCACAGTAGTGAAGTCAAGGTGTGTGATGGGGACCTGGCCAGGCTGCATGCCTGGGCACAGTACAGGGCCCCTCTCAGCATCTTTTTTTCCCCCTTGCAGAGCCTGAATGCAGAGGTCTGCCAGCTGAAGCGCTTGCTGCAGCGTGCTGAGACAGAGGCCAAAGTGCTGTGGCAGGAGATGCAGTCAGAGCCCAATGCGGACACTACGCGCGTCCAAGAGCGAATCCGGCTGTGGCAAGAGGTGAGCTTGTGGGGCTGCCAGGGCCTAAGGGCTCTTTATGTCACCATTCCTCCAGGGACAAGGGCTATCTTCACACCTTGCTCCTCAAGCAGGTGACCAGCAGGGTGGCAGAGGAGAGCCCCCCACCCCAGGCCTCCTGCTCCACAGCGATCTCTCAGTAGCACTCGCTTTTTTTTTTTGTAGGTAGACAAACTGCAGCAGCTGATGCTGGACAAAGATGATGAGAAGCGGCTGGTCTCCAAAAAGTACCAGGAGCAGGTACTGGGAGTCCTGTGGGGCTGGGCTGGTTCCTGCCCAATTTTGGGGCAGGCTTCTGACAGCTAACTCCTATGGCAGATCACAGGTCTGGAACTGAGGCTTCATCAGGCACAGAGAGAGCTGAGGACCCGTGAGGAGATGCAGGAGAGGATGAAGGAGGTGCAGGAGAAAATGAAAGAGGTGAGGTTTGTGGTTCATTGCTCTCACCCTTGCTGTGACTGCAGCAACACCAACCCTCAATCCAAACGCTGTCGCTAATGCTGCTGCTGTCCCCAGGTCCTGCCGACTGTCCCTGACATGGCAGCAAGCTACCCTCAGCTCCACAGCCTGCTGGAGTTGTACTTGGACCTGGAGACAGGCACTGGCAGCAAAGAAGGTGCTGACACGTGATAGCCTGTAGCACAAATTCTTCCTGTTTTTAATTTAATTACTGGTTAAATACAGTTTTGTTGTTTTTCACCGTGCCTGGTGTATGGATGCAGGAAACTCCTCGTGCCCTGCGTGGGAACAACTTGTCCAGCCTTTGCCGGCTGCGCCTGCTTCCTCCCTGTCACAGGGCCATGGGCATGGCTCCCTGCCACCACAGGGCCTCTCCTCCAGGAGTATTACATCCCTCCCCTGCTGCATGCTCTCAATAAGGCACCGCGTTCCCCAGGCTCTTGTAGTGTGGCCCCAGCAGCAGTCAGTATGCCTGGGCTGACCTAGCTTCCCTTCCTGGGCCCCCTGCTCCTCCTCCTGCCCTAGATTCCCTCTGAGCCCCCCTGCTGCCTCACGCTGAGCCTCCCCCTGCAGAGGGTATCAGAGGTCAGATCCTGCACCCCAGTCATCAGGTTGTAGGCTACATGTCTGTTGCTGTCGGGGATGGTTCCTTCTCCTAGTTTGTCTATGGCATGCACCATCCCCAGTCAGGCATTGGGAACTCTGCCAGTTCCCAGCCCCTCCTTGGCCCATCATGCTGCGTGGTAGAGGGTCCCTGGGGAGCCCCATCTCTCCCAGCTCAGTTCCAGCCTCATCTCCCTCCTTTCCTGCTAGGGCATCTCCTGTGGGATTCCTTGTCCCGGTGTTCCCAACCCCAAGGATGCTCCCAGCTGCCATGGGGGCATGCAGCACCGCCCTCCCTGGGCATGGCCCAAAATAGCATCGTTCCAACAAGTGCTCTGGTTTTTAATGGCCTGCTTCTCCTGCCTGGGAGGAGAGACTCACCTTCCCCTGCCCTTTGCTGCAGCCCTTTGCGGGGCGGGTGCTGGCACCCTTATTTACCCTGCACCCAGGAAATGTTCAGAGCTCTTTAGGGTTGTGCCTCTATTTACCAGCTGCGTGGGTGGTTGGCAGGGAAGCAGCACTTGCTGCTCCCTGGCATTGCTGCCTCCCTGCTCTGGCTGTGACCCTGTTTTGAGGGTCAGAGAGGGTCCCCTGAAATATGGGGGCTCTGGGCTGTGCCTGGCTCTAGGATGCCGAGGGGGACGTGGTCCCCTCCCTGGATTAGAGCCACGTGGTGTGGCTGAGTCCTTTTACGGCAGGGATTCGGCAGAGTACGGTCCTGGCAGCTGGCCCCGAGGGGTGACTGGGGACACTGCTATTGTCTCTGTGCCTGCTGCGGGCAGCTTTTTTATTTTTTTTTTGGGGGGGGTTGGGGGGTGGGAAGTGGTCTCCTGTGGGGCCCTCACACCCTGCCCCGGGCGTCTGGGGCTCTGTGCTGCTGGGTTTTGGCCACTGGTAGCAAAGATAATAGGCTGGGGGTGCCTGGCACAGCAAGAGTTGGGTGGCACGGTGCTGCTCAGCCTGGGGGTGGCTCTGGGGGCGTCCCTGGCCCAGAGGTGACAAGGGGAAGGTCCCTGACCCGAGTTTGCAGTGACAACAGGGGGGCACAGCAGGGTCCCGAGCAGCGGCAAGGGGCTAGCACAGTGGGGTGCCTGGGTGGCGTGGGGGTCCCTGCCCATGATAAGGGATGATTCAGCTGCGTACCTGGCTGGGGGCGG